>CM052890.1:27366866-27377295 GCA_028534135.1 Potos flavus
GGCGGTGATGATGGGGATGGTGATGATGATAGTGATGGTGGTGAGGGCGGTGATGATGGGGATGGTGATGATGATAGTGATGGTGGTGAGGGCGGTGATGATGGGGATGGTGATGATGATAGTGATGGTGGTGAGGGCGGTGATGATGGGGATGGTGATGATGATAGTGATGATGGTGAGGGTGGCAGTGACGGAGGTGGTAGAGGGATAGACACAGCACCTGGACTAGCCTCTTGCTTGGAAGAACTTTTATTAAGAACTTTTATTTAAAAAATGGATCTGCCTTTTGCCTCTGTAGTCAACCTAGAAATATCAACTGAAGGTGGATTTTGGAGGAAGGATAATTGGACCTGGAGGAAGAGGGGTGTTGGAAGATTAAACCCCAGGCAGGACTGTCAGGCCGGCAGGGCCCCACTGTCTTACTTCCCCAGTTTGCTGGAAGGCCGCTGTCCTGCAGTACACACCTAGAACTCCAGCACCTGTCTGGGCGCTGGGTGCAGAGGAGGAGGGGCACATGTGGGGCAGGAGGGGGAGCCTTGGGAAGGGTGGGCGAGGGAAGGCTCTGGGCACCAGGGGCTGTTAGGGAGTAGTCTAGGTGGTGGTGTGGGGAGAGCAAGGAGGGCTGGGGCGGAAAGGGAGAGGCAGGGCAGGCAGGATCATGGGGCGGGCGGATGGTTCAGGGACAGTGGGGAGCTGATCCGAGGGAAACGAGTCGGGGAGGTGATCCGAGGGAAACGAGTCAGGGAGGTAGGTGGGAGGTGGGAATGGAGGGCTGGGGTGGCGTTCAGGCTGGGGTGGGGTTCAAGGGGAGGGATGAAGGCTTGGAAGGGGTCTGAAGTCGGAGGTGGAAGTCTGAGATTGCAGGTATGGGGTCTTAGAGTGGCGGTGGCATCGGAGGGCTGGGAGCGGTTTGGGAGGAGTGCGTGCAGGTTTGAGCGCGCAGGTGATGGGCTGGGGGCGGAGCCAGGGCGGAAGGGAGGGCTTGAGGACCGAAAGACGAGGCAGCTCCCAGTCCAGAGGCTCCGGAGAAGGAGCTGGGAGCCGCGGGCTGCGAGCCGGGCTGCGCCATGCGGGTGCACCTGGGCATGCTGGCCGGCGCGGCGGCTCTGACCGGGGCACTGAGCTTCGTGCTCCTGGCGGCCGCCATCAGCACGGACTTCTGGTACATCATTGACACGGAGCGGCTGGAGCAGGGCAGCCCGGGGGCGCGTGGCCGGGTGGGGGCCGCCAACCGCAGCCTGCTCGAACCTCTAAGCTCGCACTCCGGCCTCTGGCGCACCTGCCGGGGTAAGGGGGAGCGCGGGGACGCTACAGGGTGTCGTGCCTGCCCGGAACCTGTTGCTGGGCTCACAGCCCTCCCCCGAGCTCCAAAGCACAAAACGCGGGGTCTGGGCCCCGGGCCAGGTGGGCAGAGGGCTCCTGAGCAGGGCCGGCTCCGGCTGCAGCTGTTCTGGTCTCTGCACGATCCGCCTTCCCGGGGTGGCATTTAGGGCGGGCGTGGGAGCGAGGCCTCGGGCTGGGGTCCCAACTCCAGGTCCACACCCACTGATTCTTCCGACCCATCCAGTCCAGAGCTCGTGCGTGCCGCTGATGAACCCCTTCTGGCAGGAGAACGTGACCATCAGCGACTCAAGCCGACAACTTCTCAGTGAGTCCCGGAGGGTTGGGATCGGGGAGAATCCCGGGGTCTGGACACTGGTTTTGGAGCTCTTCTCCAAAGAGCGGGGCTGGGGCCCTGCGGAGAGGGCGGCAGGGGCCAGAGAAGGGAGTGAAGTTAGGAGGAGGAGCCAGTCCTCTCTTGAACCACAGGTTTAGGATTCTGTGTGGTTTAGGATTCATTGGACAAACGTTGATCGCAGGCTTCCTCTGAGCCAGGCACCGTGCTGATGATTAAGACCAGATGGTGCCCTCCAGAAACTCGCAGACTTGCTGCGGAGACAGATGTGGAAATGCCCAGTCACATTTCAGAGTGACAAGCAACAGGAGGGAGGGTGGGTAGGAGTCTGAAGAGACGCCTAAACCAGCCTGAGGAGCTGAATGCTGAAAATAGAGGGGTTCTGAGCCCATAGACCTGAAGGCACACCCTGCCTCAGCCTTATTTGTATCCTCAGGGCTGAGAACAAGCACTTGGCAGGAGCGGGGGAAGCAGTGAATATCTGTGGAATGATTCAGGAAAGGAGATCAGGGGCGGAGACTTACCCCCCCTGGGGCCACTGGGTTCTCTCCTGTTCAGGGCTGATTTCCCAGAGCCTAGTACAGTGCTTGGAACTCAGTAGCAGTGGGAAGACTGAATGCAGGGAAGCAAATGGGCTGAACAGGCACTTGAGAAAGGAGGGACCTAAAAGTAATAGTTCAGCGAGTTTGTTGAGGCTGGCATCTATGCCTTCAGTTAATCTCCACCGCCACCTGTGAAGTTAAGTATCGTCTCCATTATTACCTTCATTTTTCCAGTGAAGAAACTGAGGCTCAGAGAGGTACCATTGAAAGAATCTGATGAGGAAGTGAGGGCTGAGTTCCACAGACCTTGAAAAATGTGGGCTGCTTTTGTTGAGGCTTTTGTTGAGACCAAGTAGCTAGCGTGGCTCACAAGGGCAGCCAGGGTGCCTCTCCAGTTCCTATCTCCCCCTTTCTTTTTCTTCTCTGGCTATGCTAGCCTGGGGCCGCTTCCTGAATCATGCCCAATTTCCTCCTGCCACTGGAACTTTGCATGTGCCATTTCCTCTGCTTCCTTCCTTCCTTCCTGAAATCTCCCTGCTCCCATCCCACCAGCTTGACTTGGTCAGCTTCTACTCATACGACAGGTTTTGTGATATTTTTTGAGTTAAAGTCTGACTCTCTCATTAGACCATGAGTTCTGTGAGGACGGGGACTGTGTCTGTCTTGCTGTGGCTTGACGCCCAATATTTAGCACAGAACCTAGTGTGGGGTGGGGTCTCATGAGCAGGTATGAGAGTGAGTACAAAGTGTATAATGTTAGAAGTGGAACATATTTGTTAAATGAATGATGAGAAAATGAGTGGAACAGAAGTTCAGTGCTGTGTTGGGAAATAGTTAATAATTGTCTTTCTGAGGGAGGAGGGAGTCTTGATTTGAAGCATTTGTGGGTTCCTGTGGTGTAAATATTCCCACTGGGGTCAACTTCAAGCTGTCAACATGATGTCAGCTGGCTCCCCCAATTCCTAAAAACTTAGCAGTTGGCTCTCACGAGCTGACAGAATCCATCCGCTACACCCTGTGTAAGGTCCCAGGGGCAGGAGGTGTCCCCTAGATACTTGACATATTTGGGAGGTTGAAGGAAGGTAGAAGTGCCGTGAACTCTGTCCAAGCTGACCAGAATCAATTTGGGGTGTTCCCAGAGCATCGTTTCAGGAGTGATCAAGAGTTTCCACCCTTGACGTGAGGCACATGGGCGTCAGATGCCAGCTCAGACCCTCCCCAGGACTCTCTGGGATCATGGGACAGGTGTCTTAACCTCTGAGACTCAGTTTCCACATCTATCAAAATGAAATGTCAAAATCACGAGGGAGGCGTGGTCAGAAGTCCGTAAACCAGCTGGCTGAAAAAAGTGACCTTACCTGGGATCTCATATAGTGCCTGGTTCTTGTGGGATCACTGTGTTGCATGAAAGTACTATACACATAGTAAGTGCTCAATAAACACTAGGCCTTGCTATTCCTTCCAGCCTCTTCTAGATGCAGTCCCATTTCTGGAGCACTGACACTTTGCTGGGCTGGGTGCTGGCATTTAGGTACTTACCACATCTGCAGGTGAACTGGACTAACTAGAGTTGGTGTTGGTCTGGCTCCTTGGTGAAACTTAATAATGCCAACAACCCTGCGTGCTCCAGGATTTTGAGAAACAGGCAAAAGTCACATCCAGAGTCTGTTCATCTGTTCGCTCTCAGACCCAGGTCTAAGCCCCCCAGCTTCACCGCCAAGGAGGCGTGTGGCCTTGGGCACATTCCTATATCTCTCCGGGTGACCGTTCCCTCATGGGCAAAGGGAAGATGTCTGTCCCCTGTCTTTATAAGGCTATGGCAGGGACGGAGTGGGAGAGTGTATTAAAGAGCCTCAGCGGTGCCTGGCCTCTGGAAGTGACCCTTGAATGGGAGCTGCTATTATTACCATTATATCATCCAAGAAAGAGCAGGCTGCCCCTTCAGACCAGATGCTCGCTGCACACCTCCCCCGGAGGGAGACTTTTCTCAGAATCTCTTTATCTTCAGAATGAATTTTGAATCTTGTCCAAGCTCTTTTGTTAGGTGAAGACGTTTTATTCCTTTGAGGACCTGCTGCTGGGGTCACAGAGGAGAGAGGACAGTTGTCAAAGCAGTGTGTTCTCTGAGCCAGCCTCCTGGACAAATCCCAGTGGGGGTGTATAGGGAAGAACTCTTGGTTTTTCCTGCAAGAAACCGCAAGCAGGCAGACCACTCCAGCGCCCACTAAAAACCCACCTTTCCTGGATGTTTTGTCTTCCAGATTAGCTCTGGGGATGTCACGGGTTTGATTCCTTGGCCAGGGACTGGAATTACTTTTGGTGGAGGAGGAGGGGATCATCAAATTCAGCACCATGTTGAAAAAAGAGTCACGATTTAGGAACAACCAGGGTAGCTGTATCAACTAGAAGTCTTTCGGTGAAATGCAAATCATCCTTATTTAAACAAGAAAAGGAATTCCCAGTCCATTTAGCTGAGAAGTTCAAGTGTGCTAGAATCCAGAGAATTAAACTCAATTTCTTTCTTCTCCTCTCTGGGCTTTGCCTCTGTTTGGGTCCTTCTTTCAATAAACAATCTCCAGTCTTAGCAACCCAAACAGAAGGAGGCTCTTTACTTTCCAAGTCTGCCGAACTTCCGATTAGGCTTCTCGTTGGACCAGACTTGATCACATGCCCAGGGACGAGCCCATCCTTGTGTCCGAAAGGATGGGATGTGCTGATGGCCGGCATGAGATGCGCCACTTGTAACAAGGGGGAAGGAGTAGGTCCAGTCTCAACATAGATAAGGGTCCCACATCTTACCAGCTGTGTGGCTTCTGGCCCATCCTTTGCTTCCATAAACAGGCTGCTCTGAGATGAAATGAGATCATATAAGCAAAGCACCTGGCATAGATGCACAGTACATAGTAGGAGCTCCATTAATGTCTCCTCCTGCTCTAGGTCACATTGCCTCCCTGAGCCTCAGGCTTCTCATCTGTAAAATGGAATTAATCAGGAGAGACTTGTTTATTTACTTAGTATATACACATACGTATTTCACTCCTAGCACTGAGCTAGGAGGAGGACATAGAACATGACAAGACAGGTGTGTGCTTGCCCACCCAGAGCTTAGAGTCTAGTGTAGGAGGCAGATAGTAAACACATGGACCAATGAATAAATAAACATAAACTTGTTTCAAATGGTTGTAGGCATGGCAAAGGGAATGAAACAGGGTCACGTGAGGAAGGATGGTGGAGGCACCTGTCGATGGCGGGGTTGAAGGGCAGTAAGAGGAACAGCTGGTGTTGAGGGGACAGTCTCTGCATGCCACATGCTGTCCTGAGGGCTTTGCATCTATTAGCTGACTTCATCCGCACAGCAATCTCACGAGGCAGGAACTGTTATCATTCTTACTTTTCAAATGAGGAAATTGCAGCACAGAGAGGTTAGTTAAAGTTAGCAAAGTTTGCACAGTAATGGGTAAAGATCTGGGATTTGAATCCAGGTGGTTTCTGTCCTGTGGGAATGGTGCGACACAGAGTAGAATTCCAGTGTCATATGCGTGTTCTAAGCCTGAGGCCATGGCAGGCCAGAAGAGAGGCTCCTCGTCTGTTTACTTGTTTCCTAGCCCCCCATCCTATGCTGCCTCTTCCAACTGGGGATCAGAGATCTGAATTACAAGGAGGAAGGGCAGGAGCAGAGCTGAACGGTAGGATTGAGGGCAGGGTGTTCCAGAGACAGCTAGAGGGTCAGTGTTTCTGGAGGCGGCACAGAAAGTACTTCTTACCCACACTACTTGGGTCCTCCCTATGCCTTACTTTGGCCGTGTCTCCTAAGAGCCAGGAGGAAGGTCAGGCGGATCATCCCGCAGCTAAGCACACCTGCGCTAGAGCAGTCAGACGCCTAGCCCCACATAGCACAGCAGTGGCCTGGCCTGCCTGTCTCCTGAGGAGGTGAGGTTGGAAAATCACAAGATTGGGTCTCTGGTCTCTCTGGGTACCCAGCTGTTGCAGTGGTGTGGAAAATTAAAACCAGCCCTCCCGTGATGCCCGGTGCCGATTGCAAGAGAGGAGATAGTGGGGGACAGAAATAAAGGGGTTGGGGACATAATGGGATTTAGAGGCGGTCTGAGTCCAGGAGGGAATTTCTCAGTGTGATTCATGCACAGCTGTGTGGTAGGTGGGGACGGAAGCGGGGGGCGCCTGGGGTCTCAGCATCTCCAGGCATGAAGGCCGGGGCTTCAAGCTGCCTCTCTGGTGCCTGTTGATATTCAAGTACACACTTTAAACAAATAAAGAAACAGAAAATTCATATTCAGGGTAATTCCACTTCTTGGGATCTACCCTGTGAGGTTTCTAAGAGGCTCACCTTAGCCATTTTTGTGACAATGGAGAGCAAGATGAGGCCTTGGGCTCGTGGGTGGAAATACGGCTAAGCGTCTGCATGTGGTAAGTCTATCCTTTGGAAGATTTTGTAGTCTCTGAAGAGAATATCCTAATGTACATAGAAGACCCGTGGAATGAAAAAAGCAAGTTACAGAGCGTTATGAGCAAGCTGCCTGTGGATGGCCCAACACATTGTGCTTTCAGATGTTGAAGTGTGACTGGCCATGCCCTTAGAATTAGGGAAATCAGTAGATACACAGGAAAGTATGAATATATGGGAAAACAACTGGAAGCGTGTATGTCCAAGCATTTCAAAGAGGTTTGCTATGGGGAGGAGAGGGTGAAGGAGTTGAGGTGGGAGCCGCATGGGTCTTGTTTTCATTTCTTCTGAGAAGAATGCTATCGTGTTTGCTATAATGCAAGCCTCGGGGAGGACTGCCCCAGTGGTTGGATTTCACCATACTGTGGCTTATGGAACATGGGGGCCCTGCCTGCCTCTCCAGCAGCAGGAGCTGGAGCACATGTGTCCTTCCAGATATCTCCTGCCTCTGGGCCTTGGCACATGCTGTCCCCTGGTTCAGGAATACCTTCCCCCACGCCTTCTCATCTGACCTTAAAGTTGAGACCTCCTCCCCTCACCCCCAGAGCCCTTCCTAATTTCCAGGCTGGGTTAAACACCCCTTGTCTGCTGTCCCACCACCCCTTTGTCAAACCTCCTTTGCTGTTCCATCCCAGCTCTGAGACTTGACGGCTGTACCTTCTTGAGCAGCTGACTCAGTACCTTGAACCTCACTTTTCTCGTCTGTGAAATGGGCATTCAAATTTTTACCTGGTAGAGCCCAAGGTGGTTGAGGGCAAGAAAGAAACAGTTATTCTCACATTTGGTGCTCACAAAAGCTTGGCAAAGTCAGGGCCCATGGTCTAATGGACATGGGAGGTAACAGAAACAGGCTTTTGGGAGGTGATGACATTCGCTTGGTAAGAGGTGGCATCGGGATTTGAACCTATGTCTTTGCTTATCGTAGAGTCCTGCTTTTTCCGTATCACAACAGTGCATCTTGGACTGCTCAAAGGGAACAGAAGATGCAGCCCCTGTTCTCAAAAGGACTGCGTTCTGGTCACCCCAGATTCTAGAACAAATATTTATAAGAATGTAAAAATTGACTTCCTTACCAGGCACGATAAGGACTGAATATCTCTGAGCCCTTCTTGGGGGTCTCCAAGTCACATTGACAAGGCTTGAACATAAAGACAGTGTGACGAAAAAAAAAAAAAAAAAGACAGTGTGACGTTTCCCCCTTCGGGAAATGGTTCCTGAGATTTGCTTCTTTCATCAGCGCTTCTGATGTCTCTGCAGAAACTCTGTCTCTGCTTTCTTTAAGAGCACAACTATCCCTCCGCTAACCACCCCGGGGCTTCCTGACCTCGCTGGTGGAATTGGAAGCCTGGGTTTCCCATCGAGCAGTTCTTTGAACAGTAAGATGGTGGGAGAGTCACAATCATCTTTTCCTTGGCGTGAACATCTTTGCTTCTTTCTGGGTCTTCTCTTCCCCTTGCTTGCAACAAAGCTTTTTTTTTTTCCCCCCTCAATGAAGTATTTTTGAATTGAAAGATTTCTTGCCCTTGGGCACACATTGGCCCTTGATGAAAAAAAGGCCTGTCAACATTTATTATTATTATTATTAATTCTATATAGTAATCTTAGCTACCATCTGTTGAGCTCCTCCCTGAGACACTGGAGTAGATTGGAAAGTGTCACCCCCCCCCCCAAAAAAAAAGATATGTCTGTGTCCTAACCCCTGGTACCTGGGGATGTGCCCTTATTTGAAAAAAGTGTCTTTGCAGGTGTAATTAAGTTTAGGATCTTGAGATGAGATCATTTTGGATTAACTGGGTGGGCCATGCATTCTATGACAAGGGTCCTTATAAGAAAAGGAGAATGAAGATGGGGGCAGAGAGTGGCAATGACGCAGCCACCAGCCAGGCGGTGTCAAGGATCGCCAGCATCCTTGGGAGGCTGGAGGAGGCAGGGAAGGAGTCTCCCCCAGGGCCTTTGGAGGGGAGTGCAGTCATGGGACACCTTGATTTTGGGCTTGTGGCCTCCAGGACTGTCGAGCACACATTCCTTTAGGAGACACCTGGCTTGTAGTAATTTGTGATGCAGCTCAAGGAAACGGATGCAATCCCCTTATCTGAAGAAGTGCCCCCACTCCCTGCCTACCCCATTTTTCTGCATCGTCATGCTGAGTTCCTTCACGACACATCACAGCCTGTGACTTTGTTTCCCTGCTCGTCTGTCTCCTTCCCTGGACCCTGGTCTCTGGGGTGGGTGGGGAGAGGGGCAGGGGCCTTGTCTGCGGCCGGGTCCTCAGGCTCTATGTCAGAGCGTAGCCCTCATTAGGGGCCTATAGATACGCATTTCCAAATGAGATGTGGCTGGAAATGGGTATGAAACTCAGAATCAACCCTCATGCCCCACGTCTGCGGCCCTGAAAATAACAAAGACCAAGGCGCACACACATGCACACACACGCACACACACACACCACGAAAAGCTAAGCCAGATTTCAGCAAGAGATTTTACAACTCTCCCACGGGAAGCCTGTTCTTACCCAGACATTTAATTGAACGTGTACGTCAAGTCAGCTCGCAGCAAGTCTGGGGAACTCACACATGGTGCCTCTGGGGCTGAACCCGCTCCAGGAAACCTCATTAATTTCTAAATGACAAATGATTTCACTTCCCAGCCATAGTCTGGAGGCAACGCCATGCAGGGGGATGGATCTTGGGGCCAGGTTCTCACCCCAGCCTTTGTACTTTCTGGCCCAAGATTTTTCCTGGAAGGAAGGAAGGAGGGAGGGAGGTGGGGAAAGAGTGGAGGAAGGAAGGGACAAGCCTTGGGAGGGAGATCGCTCTTGTCTCCTTGACTCGCCAAGGTTGGTGGCCTTTACAGAGGACACAGTGGTTTGGTCACCGTGGAAGTTGGGCTGGATTCTTGTCTCCATCATTGTTATTACTAAGAGGGTTATGATCTACCTAGTGCTTACTCTATGGGACGTGGTACCTACATTTACACTTTTCCGTGTTGCCCCCTCGTCTTCATGGACACCGTCCTGAGGGTAATCCTGTGAGACACATATTATCGCCTCCTTTACACAGATGTGGAAATGGAGTTCCTGCCACATTAAGAGACATACCCAGGGCCCCAGAGTCAAAGCCCGAATACAAATGCAGAGTACTTGGCTCGCAAGTCCATGGTTTGAACCCCTGTGAGATCATCTCTCAAGCTTCTTGGCTTTATTTTCATTTCTTAGAAACTGCCATATTTTCTTGCCTTAGAGAAACACCATCTAGCTCTTAATTAATTAATGAGGTAGACGAATATCCGTTGGGCACTCACCATGTCCTGAGAGTTCCACTGGAAACCAAGGGATCCAATCGTACAAGAAGAACCTGTTCAAGGAACCCACAGCTAAACAGGAGAGAGAAGAGGGAGCTGGCCTCCATACTAGGTGACAGATGCCAGGATAGGGCAACAGTGGGGAGCCGAGGGGATGCAGAGCAGACTGTGGGTGTGGGTGTAAGGAGAGACTTCTGGAAGAAATGAGCTGGGCTTACTCTCAAGAGCTAGAGCAGAGTATTTATTTTCATACCTATCTTGTTGCCAAAAAAGGAAGCTTAGTGCCCAGCTCGTGGTAACCAATCAATAAATATTTGGTAAACAGAAGGCCGGTAAAGAACTTTGCAATTGTTTCCCTTTCTGCTTTGGCTGCCAGGAAGCTCAGAGCCAAAATGATGGCAAATATTTAGATCTTGGGATCCTGAGACCCCAGATTTCTTCCATCCCCTT
>CM052890.1:27377395-27391379 GCA_028534135.1 Potos flavus
TCACTGTTCTCATTAATGGAACTCAGAGCAAATGCTCCCCATGCGGTGATGGGGTGCCATGGAGGGAGCTGGGCAGGAGTCGGGGAGGGAAGGCTGGAAGCTGGTGGGCTGGGCAGCCCGTGATGGGGAGTTAGGACAGGCAGAGAGCACCAGAGGGAAATAGGGTAACCGTATGTGGAAGAGGAAAGGCAGGGTTGGGTCTTTAGGAAATATTTGGGTCTTGAGAGCAGGGACTGCTTTCAGTGTCTGGGGAGTGAGGGGCCAGGCATGCATGGCGTTAAGGTGGCATTCCAGAACTTGATCTCCCTGCTGAGTCCCTGGGTCCCTGGAGCCTGTCCGGTCCCCACTCTGAAGCCACCTCTGTAATACTGGTCCCCCCTGCCCTCCCGATCCCCGAGGCCAGACCTGCCCCAGCTCCAGGCCACCGTACACCTCTGTCTCTGCTGCCTCTGCTCTGGTCCAGCGGGCATCTCGCACTGACTGAGCCCCAAACCCAATGCTTCCTCCCTCATCTTCCCACCTGTGCAGATGGTGGCATATCCATCCAGCGCTCAGGTCCCAGATCTCGCTGCTTGTCTTGTCCCTCTTGTTCTCACACCTTCAACACCGTTGCCTGTTTTATCTTCAGAATATACCTGGAATCCGATCCCTTCCCAGCGGCCCTGGGCCACCCTCATCCTTACCAGGGTGATTGTAATATTCCCCGATGGTCTTCCTGCTCCCCGTCTTTGTTTTCTTGGGCAGGCTGCGTGGCTAAAACCCTAGAAGTGTATTGCGTCAGAGACCTGGAGGTCAGAAGTCTGAAATGCAAGGGTCCATGGGGCAGGTCCTCCTGGAGGCTCTGAGGCAAAATCTGGTCCCTGCCTCCCCGGCTTCAGGTGGTGGCATTGGTCCCCAGGAGCCCTTGGCGTGGAGCCACGTAGCTCAAGCTCTGTCGCCCATCTTCACCGCATCTTCTCTGTGCTCTGCCCTGCCTCTTTCCAGGGCACTAGTCATTGGATGTGGGACCCCCTCAAATCCAGATGACCTCATGCAGAGACCCCTCACTTCATTCCATGTGCAAAGACTCTCATCCCAGCTCGGGTCACCTTCAGTGGTTCCAGCCGGACATGAGCTTGAGAGCCACCTGTCCGTCCCCTGCCCCCTTCTGCTGTCTACTCTCAGTATAGCAAGCAGAGCGGTCTTGAGAAACGGAAGTTAAACTGTGGGATTCTCTTGCCCTCAGCTGCCCACCTGGGGGCCCCTTTCATTCAGACAGAAGTTCACAATCCTGTGCATGCTCTGCTCTTAGCTGTCTGCCTTCATCTCCCGCATCCCCTCTCCCCCACACTCTGTCCACGCCACCTCTGCCAGCTTCCCGGGGGTGCCTCCATACCACCAGGCACAGTCCCTCCGGGTCCTCTGCACCTGCTCCTCCCTCGGCCCCCACCCCCACCCTTCTTGACCTTCATGCCGCAGGCTGCCTTTCTCTCCTCCTTCCCGGGGCTCTGCTCGAATGTCACCTCCTCCATGAAGCCACTGCTCCTGCTCCCTCTGTGCTGCGTTCACTACCCTCCCTGGCCACTTGTCACCATCTCTCAACCCTGTCACCGATGTGTTCACTGCTCTACTCACTAGAGTACTCAGGAAACACGCTGAGTGAGTACACGAGCAAACACGGCGGTTCCTGCCTCACAGGGAGCGTGAGGACGCGCGTTTGTGCGACCGGAAGCCTGGCACAGATGAGTCTCCGCACCTGTTGTTACTTTCAAAACTTAGTTTGTTTTACTATTGAAGTCTAGTGGACATAGAAAGTTCCTTAGTTTCAGAGGGTACAACACAGGGATCGGACAGTTCTATACATTGCACTTTCCGTCATCATGCAACGTTGTTACAGTATTAGTATTTTCGCTACACTGTACTTTTCATCCCCGTGACTTATTTATTTTACATGAGAAAGTGTGTATGTCTTCACCCCCTTTGCCTGTTTCACTTCTCTCTCCACTCTCTCCTCTCTGGAAAATGCCAGTGTATTCTCCATATTTAAGAGTCTGTTTTTTTGTTTGCTTGTTTGTTTTGTTTTCTGGATTCCGTGGATCAGTAAAATCATACAGTGTGTGTCTTTCTCTGTCTGACTGTTTCACTTATGTAATGGAATGTTACTCAGCCACGAAAACAAGTGGGATCGTGTCGTTTGTGATGTACTGTTACATCATTGTCGTCAGACATGGTAATAGCGTTATTTTTTTTCTCCCAGCATCTGGGGGCTGACCCATAGGTGGTGCTCAGTAAGTGTTTGTTGATTGACTGAAGGTTGTTGGTAACTCTCCTCTGCCTGCTGTCCTCCTCTCTCTTCTAAGCCATGCACGGGACATTTGTGATTCTGCTGCCGCTCAGCCTGATCCTGATGGTGTTTGGGGGGATGACGGGGTTTCTCAGTTTCCTCCTCCGAGTCTCCATCCTCCTCCTGCTCACAGGGACCCTCTTCCTCTTTGGAGGTAGGTGCCCCCCCTTGCACGGAGCGTGGGGGCCCCTCGTGAATCCTCAGCTGGGGAGGGGCAGGTGTCCTCTCTGGGGCTCGGTTTCCCCATCTGTGACATCACAACTGGGAGGGATGAATGGATCCCAAGAGAGAAGTAGTGGGTGGGAGCAGGTCCTGAGGATTATTTCCTGGTTTCACAGAGGACCCTACAGCTTCTGCTTGAGGGCTGCAGGCAGCCAGGAGACCCTTGCTCCCTCATGAGCCTCTGCCCTTCCGACGCATCTTGCTTTGATTGGCTGATTGATTGGCTGATTGATTAAAAACCGGGCAATGCCTGGGTTAATCCCGTTTGTTTGGCAGACCAGAGGCTTTCAAAGATGGGATCCAGCGCACGGCTGCTGTGCTAAGCCGTCCCTCCTTCCTGTGGGCTTGAAATCGTCCTTCCTTAAACCCAGAACAGGAACAGAGGTGATTCACACACTTGGGATCCATGCAGGAAAAAAAAACCAAAAAGAATGTCTGGAGGTTAAAAGAGCGTGAGGCTCAGATGTCCTCCAACCTCTACTATTATTAACACTGGCATTAAGAGTTTACCCAGGGACTAATTCTCGAAACCATCCGGCCCGCTTGGACTTTCTGTGGTGGTGGGAAGTCTAATCCACGCTGTGGCGTGGGGGGCCTCGAGCCAGCCTGTGGAGCACTTGATGCGGAGCCAATGGCCAGGAGGGCTGAGATGTTCATTTCCACTAATTTAATTTCAGTCGAAATAGCCCCCTGTGGCCGGCAGCTGTGTCTCTGGACAGTGCAGCTCTCCTTCCTGGTCTCTGGAGACCCTCCGTGGGCCAGCCCCGTGCTGGGTGTAGGGGAATCCAGGATGAGCCCCCTGGAGCTCACAGCCCATTGGGGGAGACGGCCATTAGCTAAGTGATTTCACAAACAAATGCAAAATTGCAGTTCTGATCTGGACAGTGACAGCAGGTGGTGCTGTGAAGCCATAGCGGGGACTTGACCTACTCAGGGAGGTCCCGGAATCCAAGCGTGAGCTGAGGCGTGGGGATGGATAGGAGTTTCTGGGGGTGGGAGGGAAAGGGAAGGGAAGGAAGGTGCACCGGGGAGGGGACCAGCAAGGGCAAAGGCCCTGTGGTGGGAGGAGCATGGACACCTGGAGAGGTGGGCTGGGTGAGGAGGAGGAGGAGCCCAGGGGTTTGATCTGCTCTCCTTTGCCTCTCCTGCAGCCTTGGTGACTCTGGCTGGAATTAGCGTCTACATCGCGTACTCGGCAGCCGCCTTCCGGGAGGCGCTGTGTCTCCTGGAGGAGAAGGCCCTCCTTGACCAGGTGGACATCCGCTTTGGCTGGTCCCTGGCCTTGGGCTGGATGAGCTTCATCGCCGAGCTGCTCACCAGTGCGGCCTTTATGGGGGCGGCCCGCGTGCTCAGCCTGAGACAGAGGCAGGACCAGGCCATATGAGCCTGATGCCTGGTCTGGTGGGAGACAGGGGCCTGGCCTGGGGCCCCGGGGACCCATCTGTGGACTGCAGCCTCCTCTTCCTCAAAGGCCACCGGTGGTGGGGACCGCTGTGGGCTGAGCTCCAGGCCTGGCTGTCCTCTCCGTGCCGTCTGTGCTGCCTGGTGTGGTGTGTCTCTGTGTTTGTCCATGTGCGTCTCCGTGTAGGCTGGAGGAGGCCACGGGAGTGCAGAACCCACCTCTCCCGGAATAACAAATCAGCCCCTTGATCATAACCAGAACTTTCTGGATTGCAGCCCCCGTGGGCCTCCTCTGGCTTCATTTCAATCCTCAGCCCTGCTCATTGCATCAGCTCCGCTTCTTTGCTAAGGACATGGAAGACCAGAGAGGTTAGGTAAGCTGCACAAAGGTGCCCAGTGAGCTACTAGTGTATTCCTCACTCCAAGAACAGTGCTCAATCCCTTACCACAGTTTTCCTGAGCAGGTTCAGTGGGCTGGCTGCAGCGTGATTGCTGTGTGTGGGAGTGCTGAACTCCAGACTCAGGCCTCAGGCCTCACAAGACCTGGAGCCCCCGCCTAGGGTGTAGTGTGAAGTGGGGGGATAAGAGCAGAGATCTGGGCTACTCACCAACCAGGTGGTGCCAGTGTCCCCCCTCGCCTCAGTGAGGTGCACGCTCATCCCGTCCACTGTCCCAGAGCTCGATGGGCTGGCTGTCCTCGGAGCGAAGATTCTCTGTGATCACAGGCTCAGTACTGCAAGAGAAAATAGTCATCCCGGACATGCAAGCCCCTCCGAGCTTTCCGGTGGTCGGCGTGCTGGTCGTCTTACTGTGTCACTTCAGAGACCGCAGGAGGGCCAAGGGCAAGCTCACCACTGGCAGGAAGAGCAATCAGCAAGCTTGAGATTCAGAAGAAGGAATCATCAGCAGACTCGCCCAAAGAAGGAAGAGGGATCAACAGACTCACACCCAGTAGGGAAGAATATCCTCAAACACACAGCAGTACTTCCTGGACCCAAGCGCCACCTGTCAGCCGTCGTCATCTCACACCTGTCATAGACTCAGTTTCCCCATGAACGTGTTGACTGAGCCTTCTTCCCTGGCCTGGGGTCCGAGACTGGAGAGATTCAGACAGTGAATTCAAACACGCTTACACACACGCATATGCACATGCACACGCAGGGTCTTCTGTCCTTCACGTGGCAGGGTTTTTAGGTTGCTTCTGCACCAGCAAAAAAAGGTGTGGAGTGTGTCATGGGCTGAGTCCTGGTGATGCCCTTAGCCGTGTGGCCTCAGTGGGTCTGGGTGGGAGATGGCGCCCACCTCTTTGGCCCTGTTGGCATTGAGTGTTGTCCAGGGAAGCCTGGCTCGTTTTGGGCAAACATAAGTCTGAGCTTTTCTCAGTACATGTGGTGGGGCTGGGTCTAGGATATGAAGTGAAAGATTCACATGGAGCTTGCTGATGGGGCCATCTTCAGGGACTAATCGTAACCCCTCCTCCCTCCCCGAGAAAGTTCCATCCCTCCTTTCGTCCTGGTGTTCTGGCCCACGGGAGTGGGAGTGTCCAAAGTGGTTGCACATCCTGATCCCCTGGGGTGATGCTTCTCACACTTCAGCGTGCCGAGACTCTTCGGGGTGTCCCAGCCCTCCTGGCGGGGAGCCGTCCCCAGGGGCGCTCCGAGTCAGCAGGTCCAGGTGGGGCCTGAGATTTCACAGTGCTGACCAGCTCCCAGGTGATGTGGATGCTGCTGGTCTAGGGCCCTCTCCTATGTGACACTGATCTGAGCCATTTAGTAAGGGACAGAGGTGGTCCTCACCTTGCTGCACATTAGCATCACCGGGGCATCTTTTAAAAACCCCGATGCCCTGGCTGAATCCTAGCTTTGATCGTACCTCGGGGTGGAGCCGATAGTGTTTAAAGATCTTTCTGGATGATTCCAGGGTACAGCTGAGGTTTTCAACCTATTCCTGCAGGATTCTGAGTCACAAGAGGTGGAGAGGGCCTGGGGAGCCTTAGGTTTAAGAAAATCCCCTGGCTTAGAAGGTTTGGGGACCATTGGCATGGGTCATAAGGTGACAATAGCATTAGCAACATCATGGCGTCACTGTCCTCACCACGGCACGGTCCCCCTTACTGTGACATCATGATGACCTCCTCCTCCTCCTCACCATGGCTGATGCTCGCTGAGTACTTATTACACATCTGCACTATTCTGCAAGCCATCAGTCACTCAGTCATTTAACAAACACTTGGTGAAGGTCACTGCATGCTAGGAACTAGCAAGCCCTTGCTCTCAGAGCTGCCACATGATTGAGGACAGGCGTGCAAAACATACGGTCGGTGGTGAGGACTATGGAGAGGAGCGAGGCAGGGTACAGATGAGGAAACTGAGGCACAGACAGGCTAAGTTGACTGGCCCGAGGGTACAAAGAGGGAGAAGAATACAATTGGGATGCAAATTCAGATCTGCCTGATTCCAGGATGATTTCCTTTCCTCTCCTGCCAGCCAACACCCGCCCTGGGGAGCTCTTTGTCTGCCGGTGGGTTCAGGATATTGCTGCCGCTTCCTGCCTGTCTAGTCTGGAAAAGTGCAAACTGAGTGGATTGCTCACGAGGCCCCGCGAGGAGGTGGGCGACAGCAGAGTTACAGAATCAGTTCTGCAAGTCAGGGAGAGAAATGAAAGTTTTCGCATAGTGAGAGCAACCCTGCTAGGGAGAGAGAGTGGTCTCTGCTGCCACCTGCTGGTCATATGGTGGAACTGCGTCAGAGGCTGACCCGGTTCTCAAATGCGTCCAAAGACCTTTGTTTTCAGCCCTCTGGGTGTCCAGCAACAGGTCTGACACTGCAGGGCAGGGTCTCTCAGCTGGGGCGATTCCCCATCCCCTCCCCACCTGAGACATTGGCGATATCTAGAGATGTTTTTGGTTGTCACAGCTGGGGGCGAGTGCTCTATGCCTCTAAAGGGCAGAGACCAGAACTGCTGCTAACCGCCCTTTGGTGCATGGGACAGATCCCACGACGGGGAATTACCCAGTCCCACGTGTGAATTGTGTCGAGCTCACGAAACCCTACTAGGGGCACAGAAACGAATTGTCATAAAAGAGAGCCATTAGGTATTCAAAGAACTAACCACGTAGTTGAAAATAATCTCATTCATTTCATAAACATCTACCAAACTCCTCTACGATGTATCAAGAACTGTTCTAAGGTCTGGGCACACATTAGTGCAGATAGATGACAAGATCCCTGCCCTTACTAGTTTGCATGGAAACGGATGACACACACATGAACCAATGCCACATATGAGAAATTCAGGGAGTATTAGGGTTATGAAGGAAACAAAACATGAGATGGAGGGTGGCCAGGAGAGATATTACTCCAGGAAGGACAGTCAGCAAGGGCCCCCTGGAGAAGGAGGCATTGTGCTGAGGGCCCCTTGGAGGAGGTGATATGGTGCTGAGACCCACATGAGGAACCTGCCACGTGGGAAAATAGCACGCAAGGCAGGAGACAGTAAGTGCAAAGGCCCTGAGGTGGAAACAAGTTCGTGTGTTTGAAGGGAAGAAAGAAGGAGAGGGGAGGGAGTGTGGTAGCAGGTGACTAGAGGTAGGAGGTGGGTAGGTGGAGGGGATGAGGAAGAGGGAGAGGAGGTGGCTGGGTTACCTGTGGTCCATGATGAGGAGGTTTGGGATTTTGCGCTGTTCTGTTTTGTCCTACTCTATCCTATTCTATTCCATTCTGATTCTATTTTGAGGGCAAGGAGACATCTCTCGGTGAGGGGATGCATGGGCCCTAAGACTGTGGTTCTCTGCCCCACCTTCATATTAACATCATCCAGGGACTCAAAAAAGCCAAACTTCTAACATTTGGGCTTCAGACTTCTAACACTGGGGAGCCCTGAGGCTTGCAGACCAACCACCTTTAGCCCCATTTTGCCGATGAAGAGCCTGAGGAGCACAGAAGGACTGCTGGGTGGGTGGAGGGGCAGGGTGGGTGGCAGGACCAGGACTCAGACCCTGCTCCAGCGTCCTCCCCCCCTTCCTCCCTCTGTCCCTCTGACATGGGGCTACTCACCCCCCTCCTCCAGAGTCAACGGCCTGAATTTCATTTATAGTAAAAAAAAAAAAAAAGGGAGCAATCTGTGGTCTTTGCTTCCCCTCAAGTGAATTCCCACCTGTCATTTTCCCAGCACGTGACGCCCAGGAGCTGGGCCACTGGATTAGGCCCCCGTGAAGGTTGGAAGCAGACTCAACACCTCTGCATCAGTCCAACAGCAGCCTGGGCTTTGTGAAATGTTTATAGGTTTCGTCCCCTTTGGAGTACGTGGAGGATGGGGGGCAGGGAGAGTGGGAGAGAGGGACACACACACGCGTGCATGGAGACCCGGAGAAATGCATAAACACAGTAAAAGAAACAGAGACAGAGAGAGGGGTGCAGGGAAGGCACAGGAGGAGGAGCGAGCTGGCACAGAAACAGGGGGAAGACAAAGTGGAGGAGAGCAGCATGGACAGGCAGCAGCAGGATGGAAGGACAGAAGGACAGAAGGAGGTGCAGGGAGGGAGGAAAGAAAGGGAAGGGACCCTAGAGAGACCCACACAGAGAATGGAGAGGCAGGAAAAACAAGCGGACAGCGAGAAACCAGAGACGGAGACAGATCGGGATGGAAGGCCCCTCGGAGCCAGAGAAGTGGTCCATGCGGACACTTTGGGGGCCACAGATGCTGCCCACAGTGACCCTTCTGGGCACCGCGTGGGACAGAGGGAGTGGGGTCCCTCAGGACAGGGGATGGGCAGGCAAGGGACGTTCCCTGGTGGGTGACGGCAGCCCTGAGGCAGCGGTGGGTCATCTTTCCAGGAACAGTATATCCCCTGCAATAGGTGGGACACACTTATCCTAAAGAATTATGCACTGGTCCTCTGATATTCAAATTTAAACGGGCATCCTGGATTTTGATTTGCTAAATCTGGCAACCCTACCCCTCCTTTCTGGCGCCCCTGTCCTCCCAGGTATTCCCGCTGTTCCAGCCTCCTTGCTGTTCCTCGAACACGTTGGGCATTTACTGTTCCCTGCCTGGAAGCAGCAGGACCTTCCCTGGCTCCCTAAAACTGCAGCCTCACCAGACTCCCCGATTCCCCCTCCCCTTCCACGCTTCCTTGATCTTAGTGCTCACGTCTCTGTGATAGGCCGTGTGTCGTATATACCTTGCTTGTTGTCTGTTTCCCTCCTGGACTCTGTACTTCATGCTAACCCGGAGAGCTGTCTCTCTTGATCCTTGCTCTTTCCTGCTACAGCATCTGGCACATAGGAGAACTAATGTTGGATAAATGCGTAAACCCCAGATTCTATCCAGTCTCTTCTCTCAGCAAATTTTCCACCAAGCCCACACCCCGGGCGCATTGGCCAGCTCCTTGCTCTGTTGAAAACGCCAAGTATCAGGATTTGGGGGTGGTGTGGGGCACCTTTGTTTTTCTGTTTTTTGTTTTGTTTTGCTATCTAGTGAAGTCACATGCATTCATTCATTTCAATGGCAATTTATTAAGAGCCAACTATGTGCCAGACAATGATGGATACAGGGGCCAAGGAAGCAAACCTGGGACCCCAGCCCAGAACAGTCTTCATGTGATGTAGGTGCATGTTGATTATTTGAGAGAGGTCGGGAGGAAAGAAGGAAAGCAGGCAGGCAGGCACAGGAGGAGGGATCACATTAAACATGAAATGGCTACTTATAATGAACACTGACTGTATCCGATTTCATCTTTAATTAATTTATTTTTAAAGTTTATTTATTTAAGTAATCTCTACACCCAAGGTGGGGCTCGAACTCACGACCTTAAGAGCAAGAGCCACACACTCTATTGACTAAGCCAGCCAGGTGCCCCTCCAATTCGGTCTCTTAAAGGAGAAGGGGATGGCATGATTCCCACTGGTGGGGAAATGGATGGGGAACCTGTTGGATGCAGCCAGGATTCCTAGCTGCAAGCATTAAAGACAGATTTTGGTTGATGTCAGCACAAAAGGAGAAAAAAGGGATGCTGGTTGCTCTTAAAGCTTCTGTGAGCGTTGGAAAGTAGGTCTGGGGTTATGCAGCAGGGTGAGGGCCCAAATCCTGCCGTCAAAGGGATCTGCAGAGGATACCAGCACTCAGCACCATGGCTGGTGTTGGGGACTGGGTCTTCTTGCTGTCCCCAGCCCCAGACCTTGTTCCACTGGCTGTCACGGGTGTCCTGGTGTCTAGCCACACCCCGCCCCCCAACCATGGCAGGTGGATCTGTTGGGCTGAGCTTAGTCGTGTGCTT
Organism: Potos flavus; assembly: GCA_028534135.1. NCBI lineage: Eukaryota > Metazoa > Chordata > Mammalia > Carnivora > Procyonidae > Potos > Potos flavus. Next base: position 27,387,619 of record CM052890.1, read on the forward strand.
GCCCCCCACCTGCCAGCAAAGCTGGGAGATTGAGGATCTAGATTTTGAGCCCCTCTGGTGGGATGAGGTGCTCCCTCCTCCATGAATCATAGGATGGGCATCCCCTGGCCTAGGAAAGGGGGCCGATTCTGGGCAGCTGAAGGGAATGACAAGGACCCCAAACAATGCCCTCCGTCCTCGCAAAGCCCGTCCCAGACCTCAAGAGGGGAGGTAGGCCATAGAAACCAAACCAGTGAGGGGCTTTTTAAAACTTAGGGAAATTTCTTCCCAGTAGGGGCGCTGTTGTCACCCACAAACCCGTTTGGCCCCCACATCAGGGCCTCCTGGGGGTGCCTTCTCTTTCCTTGCGGAAATGAAGAAAAGATGGAGTTTCCTGCGGGCAGGGGCAGAGGGCGGGGGCAGAGGGTGGGGGCAGAGAGAAAGGGCCAGCGTGGGGGGAGTCCCCAGCATGGAGGTGATGGGGAGGGAAGCCCTGGGGGTGTGCCCGTGCCAGGCAGGACCTGGGGGGAGGGCACGTGAGGCCATGTCTCGAAGGGAGGGAATGTTGGACGAAGGGAACAGGCCGAGAGCCCCATCCCACCGTGCCCCCTGGTCTGCAGGCCCAGAAGGGCATCTGATGCTAAGTGAGAAATGTTGCTTCTCAAACTCTGTGGTTTCTGGAATTCTCTGGCACCCCTAGGGTCTTTGGACCCTGCTGTCCACAGGGGGTAGGGCTCTGCAGGAGCCACGGGCGCTGACCTTAACTACTGCTCCGCCTTGTGCCCAGGAGCGTGTTCACCAGCTGGCAGGCCACATCTGTGCTCCCCACCAAGCCTGTTCCAGTTGATGTGGTCCCACAAATGTCTCCTGAGCGTCCATTCTTGGCGAGTCCTCTGCCAGGTGCTGGTCACGCATCACCTAAGGAGTCAGGTTGTCGTGAGGTCCTGATGAAGAAGCGGTTGTGGACGCTGATTTTGGGTCGAAAAAGTCCTATTTCGGGGAATGGCATCCCCTGTCTGGCTGTTCCCATCACCCTCTCCTGTACGCAGGAGGGGACGAGAAAGAAACCAGATTTGGTATGAGTGTCTGCGGCTGGTGGGGAAGGAGGCAGGTGGGGCCTGGGGACAGGCAGGCTGGGGCCGGCAGGAGACCTGTGCCTGAGGAGGATCCCTCCCCCTGAGCCTCCGTGTCCCACCTACCCAGGCGGCGTGTGCTTGTTACGGGGCTGACAGAGGGCAAGGGAGGAGTCCATGCAGCCTCTGTGTGACATCCCTTCACCCATGTCACATGTCCCTGATTGCCTCCAGGAGGCGTCTCCCTGTGCTCAGTCACTGTCATCTGCTCTGGCCTTTTCTGATGCACCCCTGCCCTCCCCCCGACTCCCCGGGGACATGGTTTAGGGTGAGTCACCCCGCATGGCATGCAAGCCTTTCTTCCCTGGGCTCTACAGCGCTCTAGAGTTTCTAAAGCATGCTGCAGGCTCTCATTGGACACCTGTCGCCGCCCTGCAGGGAGGGGGCGTCCACCATTGTCCCCACTGATGGACAGAGGAGCTGCCGAAGCTCCTCAGGGCCAGGACATATCCAGAATCACTGGCCAGATCATCCCTTGAAACCAGGCCACGGGCATCTGCCTCCCTACCCACCCTGGTGGCGCCCAGCCGTGGTCCCGGTGCCGGCACTGCTGGGCCTGGGGACGCCTGCTTCTGTACTTACGCGGCATGTTCATCAGCGAGCGTGCACACAGCCCACAGTGTTGCAGCCGCCATGTGTGGGGGCCTCTCCCTGTGAGGACGATGCCGGGACTCTGCCAGAACGTCGGCCTTTGTTCCAGATTCATTTCTATTCCCTCAATTAGGAATGCTTAATTTAATGGAGTACTCGGATCCCCAGAGGAGAAACCACCATCTGATGACTAATAAAATATGCATGCATCGAGAGAGCGCCAGCTCCTGTCTTCTTCCAACCCACTCCTTTGTGGGACTGGCTGCCCCTCCCCAGCAGTCCCCACCCCCCGCCCCAGGCTCCTAGGTCCTTGCTTGGAAGCAGCAGACTCAGGGAGCCCGAGGGGTCAAGCTGTTGGCTCCCCTGGAATTCCCGGAGCCAGACCTGGGTTTTTCTCCTTGCCTGGGACTTGATCCCCACCCATTCTGCACCATGGACGCAGCTCTGGTCAGACTTGGCTGGGATTGTATCGCATCTGACCTTCACCTTTAACCACCGAGGCCCCAGAGATGGTGCACACGCTCAGGGTGCCATTGTCACCTCCCTCAAAAGGGAACTGTTGTGGGTCCAAGCGTATACTCCAAAAGACATGTCAAAGGTGTAATTCCAGTACCTGCAAATGTGACCTTATTTGGAAAAAAGGTCTTTGCAGAGGGTAATTCATTCATTGAAGACAGGTCACGTTGGATGAGAGTGGGCTCTAAGCCCAGTTACTGGCGTCTTTACATAAGAAGGACACAGGAAGACACAGAGATTAACAGAAGAGGCCAGCTGATGGACAGGAGGAGAGGGACACGGCCACGAGTCACGGAGCACCTGGAGCCCCCAGAAACTAGAAGAAGCAGGCGGGAGCCTCCCCTAGAGCCTTCCAAGGGAGTATGGCCCTTCTAGACTGGGAGAGGGTAAATTTCTGCAATTCTAAGTTGCCCCCATTGTAGCAGTTCTTGGCAGTGGTCCTGGAAGATTCCGACACGGAGACTGATGGGGTGGTTTGAAAGATCAGAATAATGACCGCCATGCCGCCTGCCGAAGATAGTTTCCTTCTTCGGTCTTGGCGAGTTCCTGGTGAGGCAGGCGCTGCTCTGCTCTCTTCCACGGCAAGGACACTGAGGCTTCGGGAGGGGAAATAGTCCCCCGAGCGTGGCCGCTGGGACAGGTGGGTCTGGGATGAGGACTGAGGCCGGCCGGCCAGCACCCCATGTCTCTCGAGCATCACACCTGCCCGTCTTCCTTGTGGCTGCAGAGCTGATCACCCCAAATGTAGCGGCTAAAGTCAGCCCTGGTCAGTTAACTAATCTCTCTATCTATCTGTATATAAAATTTATTATTTTTCTTGTCAGTGATAATATGTGTTCATTGTAGAAGATCCATCCCATAGTTCCACCACTAGGGATGGCACCTGCTAATACTTTGGTGCTTTTTTCCCCCTGGTCTTTATATCCACCTAGCTATTGATAAAGACACACGCACAAACATAGATAATGAACTAGACATTTCCCCTAATTCTTCTGCGTGTTCCCCTTCCGTCCTCAGGCACGTCTAAGTTTCGCTGAAGAATCTGCATATATAAACAAGGCCACCATCAGCCCGTGTGGCACCAGCTCATACGGTACCTTTGTGTAAATTAGCAAACGGTGTCCCCCCAGGTAGGGGCACATGGCTTAGCAGGTGGAAACAGAAAACGTCCTTTTGCAAACAGCCCTGCCTCCAGAGCACATAGTCTGGTGAGCAGGTGCAGTTTAGAATTCACCTTCACCTTGGCTGCTTGGAGGGGGGCCTTTGTGCAGTGCCCAACCTGCCCAACCATATGTGGTGGCCCTGGGCACCAAAAGCATTCTTAAACAATGCGGGCATTTCCCAAATAGGTATTAATCAAAGATTCGTGCAAAATTCACGTAAATTATGAAACCATTTTGGGATGAGCGGAACCCAAATACTTTTGCTCTAGAGTTGTTGTTTAAATCTCTCTTCCAGGTGAATTGCCCATTTCTGTCTCCCTGGCATCCAGCAAAGTACTTGGCATAGAGGAGATGCTCTGTCTTTTTAAAACTGAAATGA
>CM052890.1:27398199-27416319 GCA_028534135.1 Potos flavus
TTGTATCACATTGATTGATTTGCGGATGTTGAACCAACCTTGCAGTCCAGGAATAAATCCCACTTGATCGTGGTGAATAATCCTTTTAATGTACTGTTGTATCCTATTGGCTAGTATTTTGGTGAGAATTTTTGCATCTGTGTTCATCAAGGATATCTGTAATTCTCCTTTCTGATGGGGTCTTTGGCTGGTTTTGGGGTCAAGGTAATGCTGGCCTCATAAAATGAGTTTGGAAGTTTTTCTTCTATCTCTATTTTTTGGAACAGTTTCAGGAGAATATGTATTAATTATTCTTTAAATGTTTGGTAGAATTCCCCTGGGAAGCCGTCTGGCCCTGGGCTCTTGTTTGTTGTGAGATTTTTGATGACTGCTTCAATCTCCTTCCTGGTTATGGGTCTGTTCAGGTTTTTTATTTCTTCCTGGTTCAGTTTTGGTAGTTTATGTGTCTCTAGGAATGCATCTATTTCTTCCAGATTGTCAAATTTGCTGGTGTATAGTTGTTCTTAATATGTTCTTATAATTGTTTGTATTTCTTTGGTGTTGGTTGTGATCTCTCCTCTTTCATTCATGATTTTATTAATTTGGGTGCTTTCCTCTTTTATTTTTGATAAATCTGGCCAGGGCCAGGCTAAGTAATCTGCTTGGGTTCGCTCTTGGGAGCTTTTGTTCCCTAAAGGCATTCCGTACAGCTTTGGAGGAGGAGAATGAAAATGGCGGCCTCCTAATCTCTGGCCCATAGGAGCTGAGGGCTCGGGGCCCCACTCCTCACTGTGCCCTCAGAGAAAAGCAGCTAATCACTCCCGTCTCCCTGGTCTCCAGTCGCACTCCAGGCTCGCTTGGCCTGTGACTGACCATTTCTATCTCTGGTGCACGGCCCCATTTGGAGTCTCCAAACCCAGCAGATTCCTGCAGCATGCTCCTACACCACTCCTCCCAAAGGAGGAAGGTGTAGAATAGAATAGAACACATAGAATTCACGGCTTTTTTCCCATGATCCTTTAGTCTTTCAAAGTTAATTTTTTTTTAATTGTATTTTTTTCTTAATTTTTCCTCTTTCCTATTTTAATGTTCTTTAACTGTTCTTTAAATGTTCTTTAACTCCCCGGATCTGCCACTTGTGGGGTCTCTGCCCAAAGAGCAGGGGCCTGACTGTGCCGCAGATCACAGTTTAAGGTAACCCCAAGCTGAGAGCCCACTGCTGGGCTCCGTCTCTGCAGTTGGCCTCCCCACTCCGATACCTGGGAGCTCTGCCGCACTCAGACACCCCTGGTCTTTTTGTGATCCTGTGGGTCCTGAGACCACACTGTCCCCTTGAGGGCTCCACCCCCATGCTTAGCCTCTGGAGCCATGTCCCTCAGAGGAGTGGACTTCTAAAAGTTCCGATTTTGTGCTCCACAGCTCTATCGCTTGCCGGAAGCTGGCCCCTCCCACCCCTGTGGTCTGTCTTCCCATTGCTTCGGATTCACTTCTCCGCACAACCTACCTTCCAGAAAGTGGTCGATTTTCTGTTTCTAGAATTGCTGCTCTTCTTCTCTTCTATCTCCTGTTGAGTTGTAGGTGTTCAGAATGGTTTGATAACTATGTAGCTGAACTTCTGGGACCTGATGATATCTCAGTCTTCTACTCCTCTGCCATCGTGCTCCTCTCAACAATTCGATTTTCTATGAAGCACTTGGTGGGTTCTTTAGAGTTATAGACCACATCATGCTGTTCACCTGCTTAAAACATTTTGGTGTTTCCTAGCACACTTAGAATAAGATCCTAACTCCTGAACATGAGCCTCTAAGGCCTTACATGATCCACTCCCGTGGCTCCGCTGACCACCTGACCTGTTCATTGCCCCTTACTCACTATACTTCAACCACATGGGCCTTTGCTCATTTTCCTTGAACACATAGAGCATGTTTCTGCCTCAGGACCTTTGCACTTGCTGTTCCTTCTTCCCAGAATGCTCTGCCTTTATATCTTCCCATGGTTGGTTTGTTTTGGTCATTTCAATCTCAATTCAAATGCTACCTCAATGTCAGATAGGATATGCCCAAGCACCTAATCTAAAACATCTCTTCATCTCAACCACTCTCCACCCCACTGCCTGATCTTATCAGCTCTAGTCACTATTTGAATTTGTTTGTTTCATTTATGTACATGGGCTTTACTTATTGGTTGTCTGTCTATTCTGCTCTAATGTAAGCTCCACAAAGGTAGGGACTTATCTGTGTTGTTCATCACTGTATCCTTGCTGTCTGGAAGGTAGCCTATCACATTGTCTGTGCTCAGAACACATCTATTGAATCAATGAGTGGCCACTTCTTGAGCACTGATGATGTGCAGGCCATCTGCTGGGTGCTAGGAATATGGCACTGAGTGAAACACAGGTGATTCCTTACAACAGACAACTTACATTCCAGGAGGGTCTTTGGTTTTTGCACTTCTAGCAGCTCAGATAACCATCTTTCAGGCAGACATACCAAGACAGGAGTGACCGGTGTCCAATTTTGGTCATGATACTAGGGCCAGATCCCGAAGTTGCAGGGGTTTCAGTATTGGAAAAGTTTTTAGAGATCATGAGATCCAAACTGCCCTGAAGATGTGACCTGGACAAGTTCATGCAACAGGCTGGAGGCAGAGAGGGAATTAAAGTATAGGACTTCTGACTCTGGGAATCATGTTGCTTAATTTCATTGTCCTGACACTCAGGTCTGGGTTTGGAAAGGTTCTGATTTGACCTAGTAGCTTATGTATTGTTTTGTAAGAAAAGATTTACATTAGCACATTCCAATACAACCTCCCATAGCAAGATACGTGCATTGTTGCTGAACCTCAGGTAGCATCCCAAAGCACCTGAGCCAGGTAAGCATTCCCATGGGCTCTTCCATAAATCACCTATCTCTCCTTTCCTTCAACATCTTATCAGTGATTGTCTTGTACTAGGAAACAAAAATAGCTAGGCATGCCATGAATCCAACTTGGTCTTTCACATATACGAGGCAGGGTTGGTAATTTACAACAGAGATACCTGCTAAGAGGAATGTTCTCCATCTCTAGTTCACAGTGTATTCCACAGCCCTTTCTGTTGGATATCTGATGGACATTATTTCCAAGTGTCCCACAGACAATTCAACCACGTGTGATGTTGATCATTTTGCTGGTTTTCCCCCTGACTACTTTGGTGAAAATTGCATATCTAACTTTCAGCAGGGATTTGAGTCTCAGATTCAGGGGGAGTGGGGGTGGTTCCTGAGATCAGGAAGGCTAAAAAACATGTGTTTTAGAGTCCCTTCTAGCTCTGTTATCTTGACTATGCTAGAATCCCTCAGCGCCCACTCCTTAAGGAGAAACAGATTGACTTCCCCTTGCCATGGCTCTTGAGCCGTTCCAAGCTTGGCCATAAAAAGCAGCCCTTGATTTCCCAGCTGAAACACTTCCTTTCCCAGTGTCTTAAGGAGGGAGTTGGAATGGGATAAGTTATGTGTTGTGGTTTTAGGCATTAATGAATATGAGAAACTAAATTATTGGATTTTGCAATGCAAATTATATTTTGAACACAAATTCTTCATTTCTGAATGCTAAGGACTCATAAAGAATGTCAATGGTTTATGAATTAGGCCATTAGCATGCAATTTGTGATTCAAACAGCACACCAGCACCATGAAATAAGTAACTATATAAAGAGTAGTGTTGTCTAGATTTTCAAAATATTTTGCTTGATGCATTAGAAAGTTTTCAAAAGCCTCCAATGATCTGCCTTCCTTCCCTCCATCCTCCCTCCCTTCTTTCCTCCCTCATCCTATTCCTCTCTCCCTCCCTCCTATCCTTCCTCTCTTGTTTGACTGTGTTCTTCCCTCCTCATCTCCCCCCTCCTTTTCTCCTTCCACTGACAACAGTAGCTGTTACTCCTACCTGTCTCCATCCTTTCACAGATTAGACTGTAATAGCCAGACAAGTCCTAAGAACTAATCCAGACAAACCCCCCCTCATTTTAGAGATGGGACCTCAGAGACCCAGAGTGAAAGGGTCTTGTCCAAGGTCCTCAGAGGTAGAGCCAAGTGGAGTCAGGTCTCTGGCATTCATACTCATACCCTCAGTTGACTCCTTCATACTCATGTGCAACAGACTCATTGAAGACAACTTCTTGAGTGTGGGTTTTCATGGCAGGAGAGAGATGAGGGCACTGGCTTCCAGGCAGGATTGGGGGTGGGGGGCAAAGAGGCGAGTGTGCTGGGGAAGAAAGAAGGAGAGTGCAGACATCATCCACTCCACACGTTTGTCCATTGGGACAACCTGATCTCAAGGCAGCTAGGACCAGCAAGTGGAATTGGTATGTACTGAAATCTCAGTTCAGTTGGAGGAATAAGGTCTCTCTATTAGAGTCATCAGTCCAGGAATGAAATATCTGGGGAAGTGGTGAGTGATGAGCATTCCATCACTTACAGAAGTTCAAGTTGAGCGCAGATGCTAATTCATAGAAATCCAAGAGCCTAATGTTCCTCTTGCTCAGTGGTTGGTGATCAGCCTTGGTTGCAACCCAGAATCACCTGGGAGGCTTTTCAAGCTCTCCATGCCACACCTCTCCTTGATTAAATCAGGATTTCTGGGTTGGGTTTTTATAGATTTCCTTTTCAAATTCCAATGTTCAGATAGAGTTCAGAGAAGTCTCTAGCACAGCCTAGTAGTTCTGAAATTTTAGTGTGCATGGGAACCACCATGGAAGTTAATTATAAACGCAGGCTCCTGTGTTCCCCTTCCCACATATTCTGGTTCAGCTCATTGGGAAGGACGGCCCTTGTCCACCTCTTCAGTTGAATGTGATATTCATTTGTCTTCAACCAATATCCCAGTCCCTGTCCACCCACCACCTCTTCTTTGGTGATGGGGAGGGACCACATCCAAAGATGGATTAACTTCAGTGCAATAGAGCTCTGACCAAGGCCCACAGTCCCATATGGCTTTGGGGAATCCTGATCAGAATCCTTTGGGGATGGCAGTACTCAACATTTAGCTCCAGGAATGGGAGCTTGATCCTAGCCTTGAGTAGAAAGTTAGCAATAGGGAGGAGAAACCTTATGAACGTAACATTTTTTTTTCCCCCCTCTGCAGATTGACCGAGTCCTGGGTTGTTCTCGCCTCTCACTTGGGCCAGCTGCAATTTCTTCCAGGTAGCAAAGATGCTGGGGTGCTGCTGTCCCCCTCCTCCCCTACCCCCCCCCAACCCACAGGTTCTCCTTTGTCCTTCAGAGATGCCCACCCAGGAAATCTCAAAGTCATTGGTCTCCCATTCAGTTCTAATGAATGAAGTTAGACCACACCTCCAGTGTTGCCTGCAGCAGTCATTTTCCCCCCCGAAAGACACTGAACAAAAGCACTATTCAAATGACCAGAGGCAAAATAAACTTCAAAACCTGCCCCTCCCCCACCCCAGAATGCCCCGCAAGTGTGATGATGGGGGAGGGGGTGTCTCAGAGGCTAGCGCACCTCGCCCCTCCCCCCCCATCTCTGGCTCGGTGAGTGATGGCCTTAAGGCAAACAGCTCACCTTGTGTGATAAAATATTTAGAAGTCAGCTTAGCACCCCCACGCTTCATAAAGAAGAAGGTTCATCCATTTTAAAATTATTTTGTAAATCACGTTGAAGCCTGACAATGCAGATTTACCACTTTGGCTGCGATTTAAATGCCAGGTTATCCCCTCATTACGTTAACGTGTGTGAAGAGCGGCAGAGTCCTTCCCTCCGATTTTCCAGGAGCCTGTTGTGCTCCCCTTGATGGCTGCATCACCCCCCAGCTCTGGCTTCTGAGAGATGCTCCCCCATGGGGTGAAAGGTTGAGGGAGGCGGTGACTGTCCGTTTTGGGAGAGCAGGTGGAAAGGGGCGGTGGGGAATCCATGCCTATTAACTAGAACAGCATGGGGGCATCTGAGAGGAGGAGGGACAGTGGGTTGGAGCAAGAGTCATCTCCCTCCTTTAAAGAACTTATGGGTTAATTCAAAAGAGAAAGTGTGTGTGTATGTTTGTGTGTGTGTGTGTGTGCGTGCATGTGCATGCATGTACTTTGGGTAAACAAATCCATATCAGAAACTGTCAGGAAACAAGAGATTTGCCTTGGCAGATATAGATGGGGAGCGCAAATAACGACCTGCTAAAAATAGTTCACAGACCCCACCCCTTATTGGAAAGAGACAGGGTGAGGTGGTGGATTTGGAGTCAGATCCTGTTTATTAGCTGTTTATAGCTGTGTGATTTCAGGCGAGTTACTTAACCTTTCTGGGCATAGTTTCCTTTTCTGTAAAGTGGGGCAAAAACAGTACCTCCCTTAATGGTCTCGTGTGAAGATGAAAAGACAACACAAGAGAGGGGTTTGGTTAAAGAGCTCAAAGTAAACTGGCTAAAAAACACGCAGAAGTCCAATGATTTTTTTATTTTTTCATCCTAACCACAAACCAGACATTTTGTTTGGGCATCACCTATCTTTTTTTTTTTTTTTTAAGATTTTATTTACTTATTCGTCAGACAGAGAGAGAGAGAGAGCACAAGCAGGCAGAGTGGCAGGCAGAGGCAGAGGGAGAAGCAGGCTCCCTGCCGAGCAAGGAGCCCGATGCGGGACTTGATCGCAGGACCCCGGGATCATGACCCGAGCCGAAGTCAGCTGCTTAACCAACTGAGCCACCCAGGCGTCCAGGGCATCACCTATCTTATCTCATTTTGTGCTCACAGTGAACCTATGGGAAGTGTCCATGTCATGCCCATTTCACAGAGAAGGGGACTGAGGCTCAGAAAAGTATTGAGCCTGAAATTATACAGGCACTGATAGTCAGAGTTTGCCTTTGGGTCCTCTTGACATCAAAGCTGGGGCATTTCTTCTTTCCCTTGCTCCCTCACTCAGCAAGCACAGATTAGCCAACACTCATGAATTCATTTGGCGGTTGGCCTTGACTCTATGCCTGGCTGTGGGGATACAGACAGAGAAGATATTTGCTTCCCTGGAGGACCTGTTGGCTTCATGGGCTTGGAAGCTGCAAGGATCCATGAGGTGAACAGTGAACAATGAACACTTACTAAGCACTTTTGTGCACCTGCTAGGAGTTAAGCAGCACTGGCTACGAGGATTGGTTGTTCCTCATTCTTTTTTGCATTGCACAGTTAAATTGTGCAAGGTGAACTAGGTCTGTCCCAGGGCCTTTGCACTTGCTGGCATGCTCTTTCCCACCAGATGGGCACCCCAGTTCTTTCTCATCTTTCTACTTCTGTACCTCCTCAGAGAGGTCACCCTAGCAAAAGCAGTGGGCCTGCCTTGCCACTCTTGTGCCACCCCCTCTCCTTCCCTGTAGTTAGCACAATCTGTAACCATCACGTCTAGTGATTTATCTCATGCTTATTGTCTCTTTTCCTCCAGGAGAAGGTAAACTACTCTGTCTTTTCCCAGCTGTTACAGAGTCCTGGAGAAGTCATCCACCATGAGGCAGGTGCTCAGTGAATATTGTTGAATGGATGGGTGAAGGAATCAACGATGCTCTCCCATCTTCCCGAGCCCAGTTTCCTGCTCTGCAGAATGGGGGCGGCTGTCCTCGCACTGCAGGGCTGATCCGGGGCCATGTGCCCCATGGTCATGCACACCAAGGCCCCTCACACGGTGAGTGCTCGGGAAACACTGCTACCTTCTTCTCTTCCCACCTCGGCCCTGGCTTTGCCTTGGGAGAGGGAGAGGACAGACATTCTGTGTTCCCTCTCTGCTGGGGCGGCCGGGAGACCAGGAAACACAAGCCCACGTGGAAGGTTGGGGTGCTGGTTGGCAAGGTGGATGCTGAACACTTCATTCAAGCAGAGGGTGGGAAGAAAACAGTACTGGCTGCAGATTCTGGGCTGGGACCACCCTGATCTCTCCTGCAGGCAGATGACCTGTTTCCTCTCTCCAAGCAAGCTTCTTCCCCAGACCTTCCCCGCTCTGAGCGAGAACCCCAGTCCCTTCCTCCACAGCCCTCCCTTCCCTCCTGCTCTCCCACCACCTCCACCCGCCTCTCTGAATGTAGGACCCAGGGAAAGAGAAATCATGGTGGGCTCCTTTGAAATGACCAAATTCTCATCTCCACGGGGACCCAAAACGGATCTTGGATCTTCCCAGACCAGTGGCTTGTCTTATTTGCATCAGGCACGACATGGTAAGTGCCACCGCCACGTCAATGTGTTAGGTGGCAAAATCAGTGGTCACCAAGGCAAAGAAAGCACCATTAGCAGACAAGACGATTTCATCAAACAAAATCTCACAACTAATAGATTGCTGTGTGTCATCAAGACATTTAATCCACCGGGGGTTGCTCCCGAGGCACCCATAATCAATTTCTGCTAATTTGCCAACTCTCCGGCTCTGCGAGGGTGCTGGTAATTTCATATTTTACACACCCACAGAGGTTACGGTAATTGATTCAGTTCTGGAAAGTGTTGTAATGACTTTGAATGAACTTGAAAGGTTTTGCATTTGTTTTCAGAGGCTGTTAGAGGGAGTGATTCAAACTCTGCCACGCGGGCATAATTTGTGAAGGTTGGACATGAAAACGACGGATTAGCTTTTCTGGGAGACAGCTCTCTTCTTGTTATAACCTCCTGGCTCACAAGGCAGCCTGGGCCCGGCACGGAAACACTTCACTTCCTTTTTATCTGTATCTCGATGGTGGCAGAAATGATCTCTGAACATCTGAAGGGAAAAAAGGCAATTATTGAAAAATCCCCCTAGAGTGACTTGGCTTTCTGAATGCTATTTTTTTTTTTTTTAAACAAACACCCAAAAAAGTAAGGTTGGCAAAGATGAGAAGCTGTAGAAATTTTCTTCTGAACGTTGGCACTTTGGAAATGAAATATATACACAGTCAACTTTATTTCGCTCCTGAGCTCACGTCCTGCCGCGAATGTCCCCGACAAGCGGGGCCGGCGTGACTGCGAAGGGGAACGGGGGAAGAGAAAATGTTAACCCTCTTGCAGTAGACCAGGGTCCTGGCTATTGTAATATGATCCTAAGAGGGTTTTCTCTGTGCCTGACAGTGTGCTGAGCGCTTTATCTAGTGAGAACATGTAATCTGAATGAATCCTTTTAAGGTGACCCAACCCTCCTTACAGACGACAAAATCGAGGCTCAGTAAGGTTCAGTGACTTCCTCGACTCTCCCACTCTCTCTGGTTGCAACACTCGTGCGTTTAACTTCTCCCCACTCTGCCAGGCTACCAGTGGTGTGCTGGTCAATGTTGCCCAACTAGCTTTCTGGAAACAAAACCCAAAACTGAACAAAACTCTTGGTTCGTAGAGCTTGTCGATTACTGCCGTGTAAATACCCCCACCGTGGCTGATTTCAGGCTACTGACATGATGTCCTGGAACCACATGGTAGCACATGGTCAGCCCTCACGATGGTTTGATACAACCCTCCTATGCTTCTTCCTGACCCATTCACCCAACCCACCATGGACAGTTCTCTGATTTGTTCCCCACATGCAGGCTCAGGCCAACCGCTGGGGTACTAGCAACATTAGCCCCGGGCAGCTGATTTCACCATGATTTGTATTCACTTCCAGGGCAAATGCCTCGCTCACCTCTTGTTTGGCAATGCCTGCTGGGGTTACCTTCACGCAGAAGCCCAGACCTGCAAAGAACCCATTTTTCAGAAATACAACAATGCCTCAGGGTGAAGGTGCTCACTCGTGAACGTGTGTGTGGGGTCATCTGAAATCCTCGGGTGTTCTGCTTTGGTTGGGAAGTGAGCTGCAAACCCACTCAAACTTGCCGACATTGGAGCCCATGTGGATGGGTTGAGAAAGCACAAGGGGACCTTGAATAAACAATCCGGAAGGGCTGCCTGACTTCCAGGGTGGGGAAGGAGCCTCTCTCTGGACTCAGTGGGGGCGGGGGCTCCAGGGAAAACTTAGGAGTTTCTCCTTATGGGGGAGGAGCAGGGTAGGGATGAGGCTCCCTAGAGAACAGTTAGGCCATATTGAAAACATTCTAATCTTTGTCTTCAAGGGGCCTCTGGGACCACTCTTGGGAGAGGTGGCAGCATTGAATGCAATCAGGAGGAAATGAGCCAATGGGAAAGCGTGAGACCTGAATCTCAGGGGAGCCTCATGAATTTGGTCGGAGACGGATGGCAGCCGGTGCTGGGGTGTGGGTGGTGCCACGGGACACAGAGGAGGACGGGCAGGGCCTCTGAGAGCAGGGACAGGGTGTGGGTGGTGCCACGGGGCACCAGAGGAGGACGGGCAGGGCCTCTGAGAGCAGGGACAGCGACAAGGAGGAAGCAGCTCTGGCTGTTTATTGTGGACACATCTCTGGACCCACTGCTGGGTGCAAGGCCATGGATGCAGCAGGATGGAGAGAAAGATGCCCGAGGTTTACTGAAGGTCCTGCTTTAGGCTGCATGATTTACAGGCGGTGCTTTACTTTGTCTTCGTGAGAACCTTTTAACGACAGTAAAACAGAGCCGGTGTCATTGAGCTCCCGGTCACAGAGCTGCTGTGGTCAGGGGTCAACACCGGGACTTTCTGCTCCCCGCTCACTGCCCTGTTCCCCACACCCTCCCATTCTTTCATGGCTGTGCAGGTCCTCTGTAGCCGAGCTCCTGGCTTTGGAGGCTACTAGTTCTTGAGCTCTTATCAAGCAGTAGCACCCAGCTAAAGGCTTTACACCCATGATTGCATTAAACACTCACCATGGTGCCGTGAGACAGGAGTTTCTCACCGCCCTTTTTCCAAATGAGAACGCTCCTCCTCCAAGGGGTAACAATACTGGCCCAAGGTCACTCATGACTAAGTGGCAGAGCTGATTCAGTCCTGGCCGTGGCCAGCCAGGCTGTGTCCTCCACAGCTCGGCCGTCTTGCCCCCTGCCGTCCTGGGGCATTCAGGACCCACACACCTCAAGATCTGAGGCAGGAAACAAGCATTCATTCAAGAGCACACAGTGTGCTTTGGTGGACCGCCTAGGAAGCTCTTCTTTTTCTCCTGGGGTCTTCCCTGCTGACCCCAGACAACGTGTCTTCTCCTGACATCTCGACACCTTCCCCCTTCAGCAAAAACGTGACAGGTATCAGGAAAACTAATGGACGGTCGGGAATTCTTCCATCCCAGACCCAAGGGTGAATGATTTAATTCCAGGTAGAAATGAAGCTTTGACGTCGAGTTTGTATCCAGCGGTGAGGTCTGAGGATAAGTGGATCTTTGTCCCCTCCAGGAGGGGTTGTGTGGATGAGAAAAGGCTGTGTTTCCGCGCCGGGCCCTTCTGCCTCACCTGCCTGCCCCTCACGTTCAAGTCCACCAATCGAGGTGAGTTTATGTCTTATTTCTCTTTTCGTAGCTCTTGGTATGGAGTCAGGTACTTTATTTTGCCGGGCCTTGACGTTTTCATCTGCGAAATGGGACTGATGGAGAAGAGAGGGAATAATTCCTCCTTCTCTGGGTTATTATGAACCTCGTATGGGAAAATACGTATGAACCTTGTGTGAGCACGTGCCGAGTGCGTGGCGGGTGGGTGCCGTCATCCGGGCACAGCGCTGGCGGCCGGGAGCTGGGAGCTGGCGTCAGACGGTCCAAGTGTTTGAAGTTGAGCTCCATCGTTCAGCAACTGGGCAAACCTGGGGAGCTGTTTTGGCCTCTCTGAGCATGTCTCCTTGTCCCAAAAATGGGGGTATTAATGGCATTCGCCTCACGGGGCAGATATGAGGGTGATGGGGGATGACGGTTGGAAAATGCCCAACACGGTGCCTGGCGCACTGTTAATAAACAGGAGCCGTTGTTCTGATGGGGGCCTGGTTGCTCATCCTTCTGGCGGTCTCGGTGGGAACTGGGAGGTAACAGGGAGGGTAGATGGGAGGCGCGGTGTTGGAGCCCCTTGGGGAGGGGGCTCCCCCTCACTGGAGGGATCCAGGCAGAGTCTGCGGTTCACAGGCTCTGAATCGGGTGCCGCGGCGAACCAGGCATTTCACGGGAGGCTCCCTCCAAAGCAGGGGATGGGAAGAACACCATTTATTGGGCGTGCCGGGGGCCCTTCTAGACACCTTCGCACACATCACCTCCCTTCGTCCTTGAACACACCCAGCATTCTCTCCGTTTGCCATGTAAGAAAGCAGAGGTTCATGAAAGTGAGAAAGTTGCAGACTGTTGGCTCAAGTTGCAGACTGAAGAGTGGGTCCTGGGTCTCTTGGGAGCTTCGTGAAGGCCCTGCTCTGTCCTCCACGTCCCTGCGAGGCCGCTGGGAAAGCAGGGCTCCTGCAAGAAGGAACCTGAGAGGAGAATGTGGCTCCTCGATGGGCTAGTGCTCGGTCCGCCCCATCCCAGGGGACCTGAGGCAACCCCGGGCCCCAGCGGAGTTTCCGGTGACCACGCCACCCCCTGCTTGCCTCATTCTGCAGCTCTGGATGCCCCAGCCTGGTAGGACGCTGATGGCCTCCGCTAATGTTCCCAAAAAGCACATGCCCCGAGACCCAGACAACAGCCCAATTATCTCTGGCCAATCGCCGGCCTGCTCCCTGCTTGGGGCCCACATCCAGAGGCGATTTCTCCTTTTTAGGGGAGTCAGCCAGGGACCTGAGAGCTGCCGTGAAGGTAATTCGGAAAGTCTGGCCAAGGAAACCCGTCGTCTCCTCTCCTCCGGTGGAGGGAGAGGAGGGGCTGCCAGAGGCGTGGGGTGGTTTTCCTAGGCAGCCGGCGGTACTGGGCCACTGGGAGTCAGAGCCAGGCATCAGATCAGGAGAGAGAGGAGAGCCAGAGTCTGGGTGGATGTAGACCTCTGGACCACAAAACGAGTTTTCGTGCATCTTCCAAGCCAGTGTGAGACCTGCCTCCCTCCCCTCCTCCAGCCTCTCCCCTTCTTCTTGTTCCTACCCCTCACCAGCAACTGGTGATCAGTAATAATTAAGACATGAATATGGCTACTTCTCCATTCACCGCACCCAGAAGCCATCTCTGCTTCCTCTCTCTCCCTCCCCTTTCCCCAAATCCTGCCCTGGCTGCAAGTTCTGTTGGCTTGCGTCCCATAGGCACACCGGATTAGATAATTTCCCCCTATCTCCACTTTGTCCAATCACGCCACCTTCTGCCTGGACCGCCATGACAGTTTCTTAATTCTGGAGGATCCAGTGGAAGTGCAAATCATGTTACTTGTCACTGCTCTGTGTCAACTTGCCAATAACTTCTCTTCGTTTCTACAATAAAAGGCCAACTCCTCTCTGTGAGCTGACACATGCCTGCCTCTCTGAGGTCATGCCTTCATGCCTCCCCAGCATTCACCCCATCCTGGCCACCTTGGCCTTCATCACGCCCTTGAAAATGCCATGCGTCCAAGCCTATTCACTTCCTGTTCTGCAGTCTGGGCTCCTCTCCCCAAGGCCATTGCACGTGTGGCTCCCTTGGGTCTGAATATCAGCGCTCTCAAGTAGAGCGTGCGCCTCTCCCTGGTAAACCATCTCCCATGCCTGCTTGGATTTTCTTCATAGCATTTATCACTGTCTAGAAACATTTTGCTCATTTATTGTTTGCTGCTTTGTGGGCTGCATGTCGCCACTAGAATGTGAGTTCCGTGGAGTTATGAACCTTTCCCATCACATTGCCCCATCACTGAGAAACATCTGTAGAATGCATGCATGAATGCCAGATGTGGTGTCGAGTGATTTTTATATCATGTCTTATTACTATTTTCCCTAAATCCTATGAGTTAGGGACTATCATCAGCCCCGTTTGACCGCCAAGGAAACGGAGAGGCTGAATATCCAAATGGACAATGCCCAGACCATATATGGCAGTAGAAATCTGACTCGCAGCCTTCAGCTAACAGTCTGAACCACAGCCCCTGCAGAAATCGGCCCCAAACTGTCAGGATTTGGCCAATAATGGCCAGCTTCCCCAATTTTTGCTCCTACTTCCAACTTATAACCAATAAGAGAAAATCAAATATGCTCCCCTAACCAATCACATAGGACATCACCTTCTAGGTGGCCCGCCTCCAGCTTTCCCAGGCCAACAACCTCCGAGATCAGTCACACCTGAAATGGGCCCTCTTTCCTACCATGCAGCTTTCCCACGCCTCTACCTGCCTTTGAGTCTCTGCCAAATTCAAGTGATGGTGGCTGACTCCGTTGGCAGAGCACGCTCTGGGTGAATAGCCTTTGCTTGTTTGTATCTGCGTGGCCTTTGTCATTTCCACAAACCTGAGGCAGCTTTGAAGGCCTGGTGACTTCTCAAGGTCACACAAATAAGGGGGTCCCAGGTATTTGACCCCACAGTCCCTTTTTCCACCGTGCCATGCCTTTGTTCAAAGAGATTTCTCCCTTTCTCTGCCCCAAACTAAGGAACCAATGGTGTGGGCGCAGAAGTGAGGGGGAGAGGGACAGGTGGAAGGGTGGCATCTCGGAGGGCAGGGGGGCAGAGGGAGGGTAGTGCAGAGGGTCCCAAGATGGGGGCGGGCTGAGTGGCACAGACAGCTCCGTCGGGAAATTTTAGCCTCATTGTTCTGTTCCTTACCCATTTAACGAAACGAGTATTAAATGTCCAGGGTCCATCATTTGTCCTGAGGTTGTTATTTGTCTGGAGATAAGTATGACTATGGAGAGATTCGTGGGAAAGGAGCAATTAGTAGCCTCATTCATCTCAATGAAAGATAATAATAATATTAATTAATAGCTATACCAGGGTGCGGCGGAAATTCTTAAAGGCTAGGAGTGAGAGATCTTTGAGGGCCACGTCTTTTCCTAAGTGCCTCTCTGACAGGTGCCCATTTGTTACGGGAACAAGCAGGGACCGTCTGCCTGCTCCCTCATTGGTCGCTGGATCCTGATTCCTCATCCTGTCATGCTGAGTATGGACAGATTTCAGGGACAGGATGTGGAGCCCCAGGCAGCTGGTGGGAAAGACTGAGGAGGGTAATGGGGGGGGGGTCTGGATGAAGTCGTGATCCCCAGAAGCAATGGGGTGACCCAGCTGGATTTAGGAATGGAGACAGACCTCTGAAAGGAGCATCTTGTAGGGCTAACATTAATCCTCACTGTCTTATGATGATGGTGAGTCATTTTCCTTGGGGAATTACCCCTGCCTGGCTCCTAGTCTCGGTGGTTGGGTTAGGACTGGGCCAGTCTCCCCCTTTTCACACCAAGGAATGAAACACAATCCAGGCAGGTGTGAGGTGATATCTCATTGTGGCTTTAATTTGCATTTCCCTGATGATGAGTGATGCTAAGCATCTTTTCATATACCTGTTGGCCATCTGTATATCTTCTTTGGAAAATGTCTACTCAGGTCCTTTGCTCAGTTTCTAATCAGTTTTTCTTCTATTGAGTCCTTCATATTTTCCTTACCTATTTTGGATATTAATCCCTTATCAGGTATATGGTTTGCAAATATTTTTTCCCATTTGGTTAGAATGGCTAGTATCAAAAAATTAAAAGATTGAAAAGTGCTGGTAAAGATGTGGAGAAAAAGGAACCCTCTTGCACTGTTGGTGGGAATGCAAACTGGTGCAGCCACTGTGGAAAACAGTATGGACCTGTTCCTCAAAAAACCAAAAATAGAGCTACCCTATGATCTGGTGATCCCCCTCGTGGGTATAGATTTGAAGGAAATAAAATCAGTATCTTGAAGAGATATCAGCACCCCGTTGTTCATTGCAGCATAATTCATGATAGCCAAGACATGGAAATGATCTCAAAGTTCATAACAGATGAATGGATAAGAAAATGTGATAAACACATACACACATGAATATTATTCAGCCTTAATAAAGAATCCTGCCATTTGTGACAACATGGGTGACCTGGAGGACATTATGCTACGTGAAATAAGTCACACCCAGAATACAAATCCTGTATGGTATCACTTATGTGTGGAAATCGACAAATGTAGAACCCCCAGAAGTCAGAGCAAAATGGCAGTTACTAGAGGCTGGGGGATCGGGGGAGAGGGGAAATAATGATCAGAGGATACAAACTCTCAGTTCTAAGATGAATAAGGTCTGGAGACCTAATGTACACCTTGGTGATTATAGTTAATAACAATGTACTGTATATTTAAAATTAAAAAAAAAAAGAAAAGAAACATGATCCAGACCCAGCCAGTTGGCATATTCCACTCCCTTAGTCACGATAATTGGTTCAAAGAAGAGAGCTTGAGTTTGTTGAATGAGTTTGGGGGAGGCGGGCAATGAGAAATAAGAGAGACCATGGTGAATTAGTGGATTGGAGGTTTTTTCCTCTTTTAGGTCTCTCTCTGGACAGTTGATTTATCAACTGCTATTAGCTCAGCCTCCCAGATTCTCAGCTTGGCTCTTCCAGCGGATAGATTATTTAATCTTTGATTTGTCTGGATTCCCAGGGCACGCTGGCAAGGCATGGTGCTGGGATGGTTAAAACTCAGTAGATCCTAGTGGGATGAGTACCTGCAGGTTGGTTGTTACCTCCTATGCACCAAGCCTACAGATCAGGTAGCTGTCATCAAATGGATGGTGGTACCTATTTGTGGTTTTTTCGCCTCAGTGGTTAAAATAACCCAGGTGTGGCTAATTGAATGGAAAGAGACCACACCTGGGAAAATTTCTTCTGCTATTTGTAGAAAGGTAAGCTATCAAAATGACAGTATTTAATAGTGATTGCACAAAACTGAGTAAGAGATGGGTTGGACATAGAATGAAGATGGACCAAAATGTCAAGAACCATGGCAGCTTCTCCTTCCCACCACCTGCCACACCCCCCAACCTCAGGCAGACGTTATCATAGACCAAAGTTTAAAAGTTACCTCTCCTCCATTTTTAGAGCGATTCTTCTCCAAGTGTGGTCCACAGACCCCCCTGCGTTAGACAGACCGAGCCAGAATCTCTGGGGTGGGCCCAGAACCTGCATTTTACCAAGGTCCTAGGGAAGCTGATGCCTGTGGATGTTTGAGAATAAATGTCCTGGATTCTCAGGCATTATGAGGACGTGTTTCTCATGGGTCGTGAGCATCTGGACTCAGCATGGCTCTGCATTTATTATGGAGCTGAAAAGGCAGAGGAGACATCCTGGGACATAATGAGCCTCAGAGCCGCGCTTGTAAAGCAGAGAGCAATGGGAAGGCACGGAAAGTGGGACGAAATCTCCCTCAAAGCAGTCAAGTGGGTATTAAAGAGAGGTGGGTTTATGGTGACATTCGCAGGGTGTCGTGGCCACATGGCAGAAGAGAGGAGTCCCCAAAGGAACGAGAGAGGGATGGTGGGTATATGTCTTCTCGGGCAAAAAACCAGTATAGCTACTATAGTCCATTCCACAGGCTGGCAAATAGTTTGAGTTAGAGGTGGTGATAAAAGCGAATACAGAGTATGTCTTGGGAAAGTGATCCGAGGCAGGAACATTGAAAACATGGAAAATGGGGGGCGTGGGGAAGCTGGAATTATGGGTGGAAACAGTGAAGAACTTAAAATATTATGCTGGTAATACAAATATATATAATTATGTATTTATATATAATTTTATTTATTATAATTAGATATATAGAAATAATATAAAATAATCATAATAAGTAATAAAATAAATAAATATATAAAATAATAAAATTACATAATTCTATATAATATATAGGTACAATACATAATATATGTAATATTTTATATATTATATATAACTATATAATTTATATACTACTTTAATATATGTTTATATAAAAATGTACAATATATTTTTATAATACATTATTATATTATACTACATATTATATATTATCATATATTATGTATATTATGTATACTATATATTTATAATAATACTTATATATAATAAAATTTACGTTTTAGCCACTTTAAAATGTACAGTTGAGTGGCGTTAAGTATTCACACTGTCATGCAACCATCACCACCATCCATCTCTAGATCTTTCTCATCATCCCAAACTGAAACTCCATCCCCATGGCACACTAACTCCCCATTCCGTCTTCCCTCCAGACCCTGGTAACCAGCATTCTACTCTCTGTCTCAAAGAATCTGTTGAGTCTTGGTCTCTCATACAAGTGAAATCCTACAGTATCCTCCCTTCTGTGTCTGGTTTATTTCACTGAGCATCATGTCCTCAAGGTTCATCCATGCTGTAGCAGGTATTGGAATGCCCTTCTTTCTTAAGGCTGAAGAGTAGTCTATTG
>CM052890.1:27416819-27477499 GCA_028534135.1 Potos flavus
CTACGTTGTGGCTGGCATCCCTATAGGGTCTAAGGATTCATAAATCCTTAAGACATGGGGATAGGTCTTAGCACCGAGATGACATTTGCCGCTTTGCCTGCTGCCATTTGACTTGATATATTGTTTCAGCCAATTAACCTCATAAAAACTTTTGACCAAATTCCAGCGAAAATTTTCTTTCTTTCTTTCTTTTTTTTTTTTTTTTTAAAGATTTTATTTATTTTTCTGAGAGAGAGAAAATGAGCAAGAGAGAGAGCACAAGCAGGGGGAGCAGCAGGCAGAGGGAGAAGCAGACTCCTGGCTGAGCATTCTTTTTTTCTTTTTTTTAAGATTTTATTAATTTATTTTAGAGAGAGAAAGAGAGAGCACATACAAGCAGGGTGGGGTGCAGAGGGAGAGGGAGAGAACCTCAAGCAGATGTGGGGCTTGATCCCAGGACCCTGAGATCATGACCTGAGCTGAAACCAAGAGAAGGACACTTAACCAACTGAGCTACCCGGGTGCCCCTCCTGCCTTTCTTCAAAAACAGACCTTATCAAGTGTCTACAGGGAGCTAGTCTCTATGCTGGTTGCTGGGGATATAATGATAAACTAAAGATTCACTTTCTATGGCTTCATGATACTTACAGTCCAGTGGTGGAAAGGATATTAATCCAAAAATCACAGGGATTCATGTAACCTGACAGCTGTAGCGTGTCCCACGAAGGAAAGCAGACACTGGCCCAGTAGCGTGTGGTCGGCCATGCCTGGGGGAACTTCCTGGAGAATGTGAAGTCTGAGCTGCATAGGAGCCAAATATATAAATATCAATAAATATCAATAAAACCCGAGAAAGGCGGGGAAGAATTTTACAGGCAGAGGGAGCTCTGTCTTGTAGAAGGAAGAAACCTGGTATGTCAAAACCCACAAATGGATGAAAAAACAACCAAAAAACGTGATGGACGCCAGTAGCTGGAGTCTGAGTGAGGTGGGGCACAGTCCGAGGCGACACTAGAGACTTTTGTAGACTCAGGACCTGCCGAGCCTTGGAGATCATTCTTCTGGCCGTCTTTACGGTGTAAAAATGTTCTCTTGGTGAAAGTGTCGTCGTCTAAAGCTTGGATGTGGGGCTGAGAACTGTCTGTTGTCCACTCCAAGCCCCCAGAAGCCTAACCCTTAGAGGGGGGCCTGGCCTAGGGACAGTGCTGCAAATACACAGAACTGGCTAGTGCTGTTAGTGCGCCCCTGCCCCAGCATCACTCATGGTTGCCCTCCCCGCACGGTTGCCCTCCCCGCACCACCTCTGGCTCCCCACCACTCCCCCAGCCCACTTCTTTCCTTTACAACTTTACTTGGAGGGGGCTGGCTGCAAGAGGCGGTGGGGGTTTTGGAAAATGTAATCTTCCTGAGCCATGATAAGATTTTGGTCATTAGTCTAAGATTATTGGGACATCACAGGAAAGTTTTCACACGAAAAGACATGATTTGGAAAGATCGTTCTGGTTGCAGGAGAGAGGATGGAGGGGATAGCAAGAGGGCAAGCAAGGTGGCGGTGAGGGGGGCTCCTGGTCATCCAGGTGAGACATGTTGGTGATTCAGGGTGGGGGGGTTGTGGGGTTGCAGAAGAGAGCACAGGTTCCGGATGTTCCATGAGCTGAAGTTGTAAGGACATTAGGGTGGGTTGGATAGAGAGGCAGGGTCTTGGTCAAGGGTCACAAGAAGGAGGTTAAGGGTGGAGCTTTGTAGGAAAGGAAGAGAAGCCTGTTGTGAAAGAAGGGAGTGAACACCAGGGACAGTGGGAGCGCAGGGACGGGGGTGGAGGGCAGGGTAAAGAAAGCCGAGGTACCGAGGGCTCTCTGTGGAAGGAAACAGTGACATCGTAAAATGCCTTGGGAGTTTCAGATACAAGAAGTGGTCATCATACTCGGCAACCAGGAGATCCCTATTGATCTTAGGCTGATCTTATTTCCACCCCCGTAGAAGCCGAGGAAGGTCCAAATTCTCCCCAAATACACATTAGCTTTTTTTATTACGTACGCTTTCAACTCTTCACGGCCCGTGTAATGGTGTTTTCCCTCTTGAGTGGAATAAGAGCCAGGCACTATTAGTAAAAATATCCCCGCCGGTCGTGAATACTTTGAATCCTGCCTCTTTTCTCCAAACCAGTGCTTTTCCACTCTAGATACACATGTGACTTACCCAGGGGAGTCTAAAAAAAATCATCCAAGCCAGAGCTCTGTTTCCCTTGGAATTAAATCAGACTATCTGACAAAGGAGCCCGAGTTGTGTTTTGTTTTGTTTAATAACTGCTTTTTAGGAGGATCAACTAGGGTTGAGAAATCACTGCTCTCAACTCTTTCTGTCTGTTGACAGTCACAGGAATATTTATTTTGGAATTATGCACTATTTTCCTATTGCTGCATAACAAAGAACCACGTATTTAATGGCTTACGTTTGACATTTATTATCTCATAGTTTCTGTAAGTCAGAAGTACAGGTGTGGCTGAGCCAGGTTCTCTGCTCAGCGTCTCATAAGGTCTCAGCTGGGCTGTGTTCCTTTCCAGATCTCAGAATTTTCTTCCAAGTTCTTCCAGGTTTGTTGACTAAGCTCAGTTCCTGGTGGCTATAGGACCGAGGCCCTCATCTCTTAGAGGCTGTCTCATTCCATAGGCAGTTTCCAGCACAGTTTTTTGCTACCTCAAAGCCAGCAGGAGAGTGTTGGCTGTTGTTTCTTGTCTCCACTCTAGACACTTAAAAAAGACAAAACAAAACAAAACAAAAATCACCCGATTAGGCCAGGCCCACCCAGGGAAATCTCCCTTTTTAGTATCTCAGAGTTAACTGATTAGTGACCTTAACAGTATTTACAAAATCTCTTCACCTTTGCCATACAATGTAACCTAATGGGCTGAGTGAACTGAATGTTTATGTCTCCCTCTCCATTCATATGTTGAAACCCTAATCCCAATGTGTTGGTATTTGGAGGTGGAGGCTTTGAGGGGTGATGAGGTCATGAGAGTGGAGCCCTCATGAATGGGATTAATACCCTTATATGAAGAGGCCAGAGAATTAGCAGTCTTTCCACCATGAGAAGGCACAACTGGGAAAGAGCTCTCTGCACACCAGGAAGAGCCCCTTGCCAGACACCGGATCTGCCAGCACCTTGATCTTGGACTCCCCAGCCTCCAGAACTATGAGAAACAGATGTTTGTTGTTCAAGCTGCCCAGTCTATGGTGACTTGTTATAGCGCCTGAGAGGTCTAAGATAACATCCTAGCATTTATAGGTCCTACTCACATTTAAGATGAGGGTACGATACAGGGTATCTGCAGCAGCTGCCTGGAATCTTGGGAGCCACCTTAGAATTCTGCCTGCCACAAATTAGTACAATGGTTCTCAACCCCGGGCAATTTTTCTCCCCAGGGGACATTTGACAATGGTTGCCATAAATGGGGGTGAGTGCTCTTGGCATCTAGGGGGACACTGCTAACTATCTCACAATGCACAGGATATCTTCCCGAAGGCAGAGCTGTCTGGCTCCAACTGTCAATAGTGCTGAGAAATACTGAAATAGAAGAAGGAGGAATTTTGGGAAGAGGTCCATGAGGGAATTGAAGGATGGTCAGCTGTGTGGATTCTATTCCTTCTCTGGCTCTAGAATCTACCTTTCATTAGAGAGGAGATGATCAGCAGCTTAAGAAACCTTTCTTTAGAGCATTTTCAGTCTCTGCAGAGCTGGATTTGACCCCGGAACTGGAGAAACATGATTCTCTGCATCCTAATGAGATAGGGCAGCGCCCTGTCTCCCTGCACCCTGAACCCAGCAGGATTGCAAGCCATGGGGGCTGCTGGAGAGGAGAGTCTTGACCTGGACATTTGCAGTGGCTGCAGTGAAGTCTTTCCATGTGAGTTTGTTGGCAGTGGGTGTGGACCAGCGTGATCTGAAGAAGGAGAGAAGGAAAAGGCACCTTCAGCTGGGTAACTATGGCTGACGTGCTGGTTTGTGGGTTCAAGTGGCACTGCGAGAAATTCATAACGAGAGGTCACTTCAAGCGGGGTTAAACTCCCACGATCAGGCTGGAGGGAACGCACATACCATGATTTGGTCACTGAAAGGATATGTGCTAGTCATTGGGGAAAAGCAAATCAAAACCAGTGGGACACCACTCCACGCTCACTAGGATGGCTATAATTCAAAAACATACAATGGCAAGTGTTGGCAAGACCTTGAGGACTTGGAACCCTCGCATGCAGTTGGTGGACATATGAACGGTGCAGCTGCTTTGGAAGCCAGTCTGGCTGTTCCTCAGAAGGTGAAGCATGGAGTCATCGTGTGACCCATCAATTGCACTCCTAAGTATATGCCCCAGAGAATGGAAGCACACATCCACACAAACACATGTACATGAATGTCCACAGCAGCATTATTCATAATAGCCAAAAGGTGGAAAATCCCAAATGTTCACTAATTGGTGAATGGATCAACAAAACGTGGTCTATGCATGGGATGGAGTGTTGTTCAGCCATAAAAAGGAAGGAAGCCCTAACAGCTGCGGCAATGCGGAGAAGCCGTGAAGGCATGAGAGAAGCCAGACACAGAAGGCCACATGTGGTATGGTTCCACTTGTAAGAAAAGTCCATAATAGATCCATAGAGACAGAAAGCAGGTTAGTTGTTGCCGAGGGTTGGAGGAAGGAGGGAATGGACAGTGACTGCTTCTTTTCTGGGGTGATGCAGAATGTCCTGGAATTAAATAGTGAGGATGGTTGCACAATTCTGTGAATCTAATAAAAATCATAGAAATGTAAACTTGGAAAAGGGTACTTTTTATAGTACGTGAATTATATCTTAACAAAAAAATAATTTTCAAAAAGTCAATGTGATCTTTTGTTGTGGTTAGGGTTACACGATGCTAAAGTCTGAGACAGCTCAGCTGCATATGGGAAGTCACGATTTCCAGGAGGGCTCTTGACCCTTCCCATAACAACCTGGTTAGAAGTTTGGACCTCCTCCAGCATGTGTTCCTGGATCCCATTGTTCCTTTCTTATGAGTGACCGCCTTCCTGATTCATGCTTCCTATCTAAGTCCTTCTATTACTTCAAGGCAGAATGTGATCACTCTGTACTGGGAAGTTTGTAATATTCCCTCTACCTGCTTCTGAACTAGATAGATAGATAGATGGTGTATGTGTGTATTTACTTATGGGACTTCTTTAGTATTTTGCATTGTAAACAAATTACCTTGCTGGACTGTGAGATCCTCAAGGTCAGAGTATCCATTAAGATTCTTTCTGTTGCAAGTGATACAAAACCGGTTTTGCACTCAATAGAGAAAAAGAAAGTCGAAAGACTTGGCCCCACCTCGGGCTGAGTTCTCATCCTACGCGTTGGCTCTCATTTCTCAATCTTCACTGGAGACTGATCTCCGTTCTTTCAGGTTCAGCGTCAGTGGTGAGTGAGCATGTCCCTCTCTCCTGAAGGTCTAGCTCACCTCCAGGGTTTAGCTCTGAATGGCTCTTCCCTGAAGGCATCTTCATGGGTGAGAGGCTGATGGGGGGCCCTGAATGGCAGGAATTACATTGCACCTCCATCCCTGGTGCTGAGGGGGATTCAGATTGGCCCCAGGGGCCGTGGCTGAGGGATAGGGATAGGAAAGTGGGTGGTTTTCAGAAGGAAACTGGAGTGGTGTTGTCTAGAGAATGAAAGATGGATACTAAATGGCAACATTCAGCAGGTGTCCCCCACATTCATGTCTGTATTGTAGATACTCGGGACAGGACGAGCATGTAACAAACATCTATGGAATGAAATACAACCCTCATACATCAGCTCCCCAACCACCATCTGTGGGAAAGAATGACGGACTTTGCAAGCTGGGCTGGCCAGGAAAGACATATGACATCAAACCCTCAGAGTGCTTGGGATTAATCCCCAAAAAAGCCCATGCTCTGACTTTTGTTTTGGACATTCCTTTTAAAGCAGTGAATGTATGCCAGATATTCTGAAAGTCCAAATCAGTGGGTCCCGATCTTTTTAGTCACATAGCTATGGGCACTCTTCTCACATTCAGAGGAAGCTGTAGATCTTTTCCTTAGAAAATTTTACATAGTGTGATAATTTACCTGGGATTTGGGGAGTTCCTGGACCCTCAGGAGTCGCAACTTAAGCAGCTTCGTGTGAATAATTATTGGCGCCGGATTTTGTATATTTCACAGTTCCCTATTGTTTTCAAAATCTTTCCTCTTGGAACTACCCTGACTCAGGACTAGAGGGCATTGTGTACCTAGAAACCACATCAGACACAGTGTGAGAGCGCCTTAGATTTTCACACAAAAAGGCTTGTTCGCTGCTCGGTTAACAAGTAAGCCCTTCCCTGCTCCCAGGAGGGAATGAAGTCAGCCCCCTGTGAAGAAAGGGATGGAGAGAAGGGAAGAAGAGCTGCCTAAATGTTTCCCTCATCTGTATGTTGATGAAATGTTGGCAGTCTCCCCAGAGTTCAAGTGCCTGCTTTGGATTGATTTCCCAGCAAGGATCCTGGTGTGTTGGGATGTGCAGCGTATTGGGAGCATAAGGGCCTCAAAGTTCCAGCCTTGCCTCTGGCTTCCTGTGGGATCTTAGGAAGTCCCCTTCCCTTCTCTGTGCCTCTGTGCTCTTATTTGCACAAGGAAAGGGTTGGATCAGCTGCTCCCAGGCAATTATGGTTTGCGATGCCTCTCAGGTTCAGATGTTTCAGGAGTAGGGAAGAGATGCATGGAGAAAACTTGCAGCCAAGGAATAGCGTGGCTAGACTCGGAAATGAACGTATCAAGTGATCCCGGGAGGACTGGGGCAAACCAGATCCTGTGAATGGATGTGGAGGGCTGGGGCAGGCCCCTGCACGGTGGTGAATGGAAGCAGTCTGCTCATCCAAAAGGACAATACCATGGTAGGCAGCCTCCAAGATCACCCCAGTGATCCCCACCTCCTTGTGTAAGCCCCCCCCCTTCACCCCCCCCCCCCCGAGTATGATCAATCTGGTGGCTTATTTCTAACCAACAGAATAAGGGAAAAGTGTTGGGATTCACTTTGGAGACGAGGTTACTAGGAGATGGTAAATCCATCTTGGGCACTCTTTTTCTCTGGCTTTTTGCTCTGATTAATCCAACTGCCATGTTGAGAGCTTCCCCCTGGAGAGACCCTGGTGGGCAAGGAGCTAAGGAAGGTGTCTGGCCAATAGTCAGTGAGGATCTGATGCTTTTGGTCCAACAGCTCACATGGAACTGAGTTCTGTCAATAACCACATGAATGAGCTTGGAGGTGGGTCCTCCCCCAGTTGAAACTTCAGATCAGACTGCAGCCCTGCCTCACAGGTTGATTACAGACTCCAAGAGACCTAAAGGCAAAGGGACCCGTAGCTGGTGTGGGGGCACACTCCCTTCCAAGAGTCAGAAGCACAATGCACGCTGGGGGACTGGAGCACTTTCCAGGGAAGCCGGAAAAGCAGCTGATCTATCCCCATGGGGTATCCCGGGATTCTGCTCAACTCACCTGCCAAAGGAAAGGTGCCTGGGGCAAGGTCAGGAAGAGCAGAATCTTCTTTCCCTCCCTGGCCTCAGCCAGTGCCATGGTTTCATGTGAACCCCCCGCCCAATACCGATCATTCCCAAACGTGTATGTCCAGCCAGGAAGCCATGCCTGGATCCTGACCTGCACAAACTGTGAGCTAATAAATGTTTGTTATCTTAAGCTGCTAAATTTTGGGGTAATTTGCTATATAGCAATAGGTAACTAAGTCAAGTATTAAAGCAGTGACTTTCGAACTGCTCCCCTTGCTTGTGGTGGGACTTTGAGTAAGTCTCTTCACTTCTCTAAGCCTTGCTTTTGTCATCCGTAAATGGCACCTGCTTCAGAGGATCGTCGTGAGATCTAAATGAGGTCATGCATACAAAATGCTTGCACAGTGTTTGGTCTATGCTCAATAAATGGCAAGAATTGTCAGTGTCATCATCATCGTCTCCAAGGGAATCCCATAGCAGATGGGTGGAAGCTAGTAGCTGTTAAAAAAGAAATTGATATGAAGATCTTTCCTCTTGCTCCAGGAATAAACACTACAATTGTGTGAAAGTGACTGGCCAATCAGAAGTCTGCATCCTCAGGCGACAATGATTGATCCGAGGGGGCAATGTTGACCTAAAAGAACACTTAAGAGTCTTTTCCTGAGATTGGCACCGAGCTTGTAAGAGAAGGCTTCCAGAAGGAGGCAGATATCTTAGCGGCTTGAGCCTTAGGGAGAAATCCTCTAACCTGTTCTCCCAAACAAAGGTCATCAGTAATTTCCAGCAAAGCTCTCTGATATTTATTTTATTTCCATTAGAGTTAAATTCCAGTGATTAATGAAGCCTTAAAAAAAAAAAATCCCCAAAGAAGAAAACACAACAGAAAGGGAACCCTACGAAAGCCCTCTTCCAAAGTCTTTCTGCAAATAATCTCTCATGGTTTAATTGGCCCTTTTAGTAAAACCTCTCACTGTTGCAACAGAAATTGGTTCTTTTTACTTCAGAGAGTGCTCAGGGCTGATTACCTCTGAGGGCTGAGACCCGAGGGCAGATTGTACATCGAACCCTTTTATCTCTCCCTGTCCTGGAAAGCTGGAGTTGGGTAGGAAATCCCGGGATGGGTGGGTAAGAAAGCCTCTGGATGCCCACATTCCCCAGGAGTCTCCTAGAAGCCTTAGTGATACTCCCAACCTCCAGGTACCACACACGTCCCTTCTGGGTGGCCAGGACGGGGAATGACAGATTGCCAGGAAACGCACTGATTTATTGAATAATCCAATGATAAAGTCCCTCCTTGGGAATTAGAAATGACCTATTTGTGTGTGTGTGTGATTAAAGAGGTAAAGCAGGAGTTTGGCTTTGGCCATGTTGAACTTGGGATAGCTCAAAGACATCCAAAGAACAACATCAGATTGCAGTTGGCTGGGTGAGTCCTCTAAAAGGGAGATTCTGGCTGGATGTACACATTTGGGAGTGATCGGTGTGGTGCGTTGGGGGTGGGGGCACATGAAGACACAGCACTAGCTGAGACCAGGGAAGGAAGGAAAATTCTGCTCCTCCTGACCTTGCCCCAGGCGTCTCTCTTTGGCAGGCGAGCTGAGCAGAATCCCGGGATGCCCCACGGGGATTGATCAGCTGTTTTTCTGGCTTCCCCGGAAAGTGCTCCAGTCCCCCAGCCAGCATTTGCGCCTCTGACTCTTGGAAGGGAATGTGTGTCGCAATGTCAGACACTGTGCAGGGAGGAGATAAGGCTCATCGCTGGCTGTGATGGCTAATTTTATGTGTCAACTTGACGGGGCTCAGGGATGCCCAAATAGCTGGTCAAACATTGTTTCTGGGTGTGTCTGTGGGGGTGTTTCTGGGAGAGAATTGCATTTGATTCAGTAGACTGAGTAAAAAAAGATCTCCCTCCCCGATGTGGGTGGGCATCATGTAAGCTATTGAAGGCTCAAATAGCACACAAAGGCCAAGGATAAATTCACTTCTTTCTTCTTGGGCTAGGAAGTCCATCTCTCCCTGTGCTTCTGGTTCTTGGGCCTTCGGACTCTGGGATCTATGCTAGTGGTGCTCCCACATCCACGCGCCCCCCCGCCCAACCTCCTCTGGTTCTCAGGCCTTTGGCCCTGACCTGGGAGTCAGACCATTTGGCTCCCCTAGTTTTCAGGCCTTAGGACTTGGACTGAATGATACCACTGCCTTTCCTGCTCCTCCAGCTAGCCTACTGTGGCATATATCTCTGGCTCCAAACCATGTAAGCCAAGTCCAAGTGAGTTTTCTCTTCTATATCTATACATATATCCCATCGGGTCTCTTGCTCTGGAGGACCCTAACTAATATGGATTCTGGTACCCAGAGTAGGTCTAGAGGGCCAGAATTTTGACGACGAGTTTCCCAAATTGGTTCTGGAGTTTCTGGAATTGGCTCTCCAATCTGATTCAGTTCAAAGATGCTAATGACTATTTCCAGCAGCAGAGAGAACACTGACCGTCCATGGTGTGACCTGTTCACAGAGGGATACCATGTATCTGACGCTCCTAAGCAGCCCCTCAGAAGACGTAAGGAGCTAAGTAACTCTGTACATGATACCTTAGAACGTTTCTGGAAAACCAAGAACTATAATGATGTCAGTTGGTGGCTCCTAACGTTGCTGAACAAAGTGGTGAGAGAAAAGGATGAGCTCAGGGGTTCCATTTCCCAGCTCAGACCTGGAGCTCCTGGGTGTGCCCCGAGGGAGAGCCTTATCTCCGGCAGCTGCAGGGCTCAAATTCCTGAAAATCCAGTGCAGGGCATCCTCCTATGATTGGCTGAATCACAAAGCGCGTTGAACTCCCAATGGTACCTACTGTTAAAGTGAGAGCGTTGCTTGGGAAAGAATGGGATCCTCTGAGTTGGGAGGGGGTCACGTGGGAAGGCCCTGATGAAGCTGGGGATGCCAAGCCCCTGAATTCTGTTGAGTCTTCCTCAGTGTAAGTGGTCTCCCCACCCCCAGTGACAGAGCCTCTCTCCCTACAGTGGTTTCAGCCTTCCTGCCTTCAAGCTGAGAGGATTAACTCTACCATGAAGACATGATCATGATTTCCCTCCCCGGATGCCAGGCAAGACGGTGCCGATTGTCCTCAGGACCCGCTCCCCAACGCCTCTGCTTCTGGACCCTGTAAGTAGACTCCTAACCCAATAGGCCCTTAAAGATGAGGCTCAGAGTGTGACCCATGGTGAGATCTGTCACCCTCTAAAAGAACTGCTTGGGTTTTCTCATTTATATAAGCTGGCATCTTTATATATGTGTGGGAATGGATATTAAGGGACAATGGTGGAAGATAACGTTGGATCAGGCTGAATTTCTTGATATGGGCCCACAGTCTGCATTTAATGTTGGAGCTTAGAGAATTAGAAAGGGCGCTAACAGTGTGGATGGTTGGTTGGCTGAGAGATGCATAGGAGATTGGGACATTCGAGTAGATTTGTCATTTAAGACCTGCTCACCCACCCTAGGAAGGCCCAGGAGAGACACACCCTTTATCAGTATTTCGAGAAATGAATTTGTGGGGGAGCCCTAGCATCCTTGGGGTTGCTGTTTTCGGTAGGCTGGGCCCTATGGAGGGAACCATAGCCACTCCAATGGAGAACCTAAATGCAGTGGGGATAACCGGATCTTGGGGTGCTGGAGGAGCCAGCACAGCACCCAGTGCAGAAAGCTCTCCGTAACTGGTTGTTCCTATTGCGACCGGGTCAGGCGACGTTCAGTGCTTCGCTTCTGCTGCTGCGTGGTGCTTACTTACATCATCTGATGTCATCTGATCCAGCACGGTGGTTTGACAGATGAGAGAAGGGTCTTGCTCAAGGTCATACCACACATGATATTTGGCCATAGAAATTAATGGATGCCAAACTCAGGTAGGCCATTGGGGCCACCTATAAGTCTTTTTTCGTTTGCTTTCCTATGGATTATCTCATTTGCTTCCCGTGGCAAACCTAAGTGGTAGGTGTTACTACTCTTGCCTTTGCGTGGATGAGAAATAGTACAGAGAAGGCACTCAAAGGCCGTGCGTCCCCGCCCTCCCCTCCAGCAACCCGG
This sequence comes from Potos flavus, assembly GCA_028534135.1. NCBI lineage: Eukaryota > Metazoa > Chordata > Mammalia > Carnivora > Procyonidae > Potos > Potos flavus. The sequence continues at coordinate 27,428,409 of CM052890.1, forward strand.
CATCCTCTCCCAGGTCCTGCCACAGGTGATGTTTCCATTGTGCAGCCCAGGAAACTGGCTCGCAGAGATTAAGCAAATTGCTTCGAGGTTTATTTATTTGACAGAGAGAGATCACAAGTAAGCAGAGAGAGAGAGAAGCAGGCTCCCTGGTGAGCAGAAAGCCTGATGCGGGGCTCGATCCCGCGACCCTAAGATCATGACCTGAGCCGCTGAAGGTTAGAGGCTTTAACCCACTGAGCCACCCAGGTGCCCCTGCTTCGAGGTTTGAGACTACAAGGCAGAGAAGGGATTCAGAGCATTGTTCTAATTTCCAAACCCATGGCCTTTCCCCCTTAGGGACAGAGAGTTCCCATCCTGGAAACAGATGCCTGTGTTCTCACTCATTGACAATGACAACCGCCAGCCCCGCAGCGCCCTTCCCTCTCCCCACCTCCGTTCCCTGTCAGCCGGCTCTGCATTATTTTCCTCCTAAACACGCCTCACCTTCCTACAGCTTGCATATGGTGTTATTTATTTTGTGTACTGTCTTTATCCTCTTGACTCGAATGTCAGCTTTGTGAATGCAGGTTTTTTTCCCCGTTTTATCCCTACCTGTATCCCCACGCTGGAATGTGCCTGGCCCAAGATAGACCTAGCCATAATAATGCCATCCGTGAGTCATCTCTGCTTTGCCACTTCACAGCTGCCAACATGCTCTGGCGAGTTACCTCCACTCTCTGCACTTGGGTTTCCTCAAGAGCAAAGCGGAGGAAATGCCGATGCCCCTTCTTATGGCAGGTGTGGGGGTTAATGCACGGAAGGGCTTAAAACAGGGTCAGGAACACAGTAGGTGCTCAAAAAGGATTCACTATTGGGTGCCTGGGTGGCTCAGTTGGTTAAGCGACTGCCTTCGGCTCAAGTCATGATCCTGGAGTCTCAGGATCGAGTCCCACATCGGGCTCCCTGCTCTGTGGGGAGCTTGCTTCTCCCTGTGACCTCTCCCCTCTCATGCTCTCTCTCTCTCTCTCTCTTTCTCTCTCTGTCTCAATTAAATAAAATAAATCTTTAAAAAAAAAAAAGGATTCACTATTACATAACTCATTGCATGCTGATACCGTAATGACACCAACTATCCCTTTAATGATTGTCTACTCAGTCAGTATTTGTTTGATACATATTCTCCAACTGACACTTGGAACAACCATTAACCTCACTTTATAGATGAGGAAGTGGAGGGATTACAGAGGGGTGCATTTGCCATCACATCCAGAGCAGGTGTCTTCATGGTACGCAACAAAGCCAACCCCTTTGATTTTCCTTCTGTGGAAGCTAGTCTCACGGCCATGCTGGCATTTCAAGTTCCCATTCATTAAACTCAAAAGCTTTACAGAATCAGTGTTGGTTTGCAAAATGCCTCGTCGACATCCTCCCTTAATTAATGCCAGTCTTAATGTAGAGCCACATTAATAGGACCATTGTATCTCAAGGTCCGGGGCAATGCAATGCCCAGGACAATCTATTTATAGCTGAAATATTTAAAAGTTTCCCTATGACCACCCTACCCTCTCCCTGCTACCCCAAAAATATGTTTATACTGAATGCTGTTGCAAAATCAGATTTATTACCCAAGGGATTAAGAAAAATGAAAGACCAATTTAATGACAAGATTTAGTTCTTTATTTATCTTCTAGCATGTAAATTATAGATTGTCATAAATTTTTCATTCTTTGGGTGCCCACTACCTAATTCATGCAGGAAAAAAAAAAAAAAAAAAGAAGCCGGCATTACAAAGAGCAAGTGTCTCCTCTCTGGGCACAGGAGCCATCTCCTCTGCCTTCTGACGGACGATAATCTGTCAAAATGAAAAATTAATGGCTGCTCCCTTAATTCATCATTGCCTGCCTCTGTTCTATTAATGCCTTCCCCCCTTCTTCCTCCCTCTGCCTCCCACTCTCCCCTCCGCCTCCATCCACCCCCATGGCGTGACTCCATTCACCAGCGGTGAATTGGAGGCAGAGAGCTGGTCTAGTGTTGGGAACAGAAAAGAGCAAATCAAATCCATTGACCTCTGGCCCCACAGTGCATCTGTGAAAGTGGAAAAGGAAGAGCTCTGCCTTGCTCATTAAATTCAGCAGGGCCCCATGACCTCAATGCAGACACAGCATGAGGGCACCATTGAGGACATCTTGGATGCTCCACTCCCCTTCCAGACCTGCGATGGGCACTGGTGGTGGGGGTTCAGTGTTTCCATATCATTAGATTCCCTGTCCAAATGATTCCTCTGGACCATGGTAGGGAAATGCATAAGCCATATGATCCCAGGCTCCTGTTTTATGGATGAGAAGACCGAGCTTTCGAGAGGAGAGGGAGCTTGATGAAGGTCACGTGACCAGAGAGATGGTACCACTACCAAGTGTGGGTGTCCCAAGCCAGCCGATCTACCGAGGCACCTGTCCCTCCTTTCATTGCTTTTAGATGGTCACCGCTGTTTTCTAATTCACTTAAAGACTCACTCGTCCGGGTTTCCCTTCAATTTCCTGGACTCGCTGTAGGAACCACATCTCCTTGGAATTACTTCACCGAGAAAACCATTGACACCACTTTCTGGACAAGTGCTGGGGTTGCACGTCTCCACTTACTCTGAAGTTAGACTTGCCTATGTGGCTTGATTGGCCAGTGAAATGTGAACAGCAGCTTTAAAAACAGTTGCAGAGGGGCGCCTGGCTGGCTTGGTCCGTGCAGTGTGCGACTCTTGATCTCAGGGTCATGAGTTCAAGCCTCATGGTGGGTGTGGAGCCTACTTAAAAAAATAATCAAAGTTAATAAAAATAAAAATGGATGAAGAATTCATCCTTTTCCTTCCAGACTTTGGAGACAACCGTTTGGGCTTAGTGGAGTCTTGCCACCATCAGCCTGAGTCCTCAAGTGTGTACACTGAGAACACTGGGCAGGGCTGACACTGTCACTGTATATGGTGTGAGTCAGGGAAGTTGGTTGTGTGAAGCTGAGATACTGGGGTCATTTCCCACCCCTGCAGCTAAATTTAGCTTATTTGACTCAAATTCTTTGATAAAATTGAGATCAGCAGGCTCTTCCTTCCCCGGCTTCCTGTAGATACATTCAGGTCGGTATCTGTCATCACCTCATGTCCTCCGAACTGAGTAAATGAGGGATGTCTTCTGTAAGGCACACCATCTTCTCCACTGTAATCAGGCCTCTGCCCCCAGTGATTCCCTCTGCAATGCTCAGTGACATCATCTCCTTTGTGAGATCCAGTTTTTTTGCCATGCTAGACCATGGTGCTGAGTCTGATATGGCCGATTTCATCTCTTCCCTGAAATATCATGACCTTTGGCTTCCATGATGTCACCTTCTCTGGGCCAGTTGCCTCCTATCTTCTATTTCCTCCAGCCTCTGTGTGTTTCTTGGCGTTCTATCCTCCTCACGTGTTCTTTCTTACTCTGCATTTCAACCTTCTCCTGGTGTCAACTCTTGATAGCTCCTGGGTCATATCTCCAGCCTGTGTGTTTTCCTAAAGCCTTAGATGTACATCACCAACTACCTACTGGTTACCGGCACCTCATGTCTGTACGTTTGTCAACCTCAGCATGCCCCAAATAGCACTTATCATATTCTTCCAGAACTTAGTTTTCCTTTTTTTTCCCCCTTCCTAGTTGGTGATATCACCATCTTTCTAAACACCGGGCCCAACCTCTTTTCTTTTTCAGGATCTCAATATATTTCTCTTATATTCTCTTCTTTCCCAGAGGACAAAGGGGACAGAGGAGGTCACAGATGAACTCTAGTTGTCCAGCATATCAAGCTGCTTTTATTTCCTTTTTGAAAGATAAGAAACGAGTTATTGATCAAGGGAAGAGAAGCAGCCCGGAGAAAGGGCAGGGGTGGGGGTGGGTGGGTTATGTGTGTTCAGCTGTTGCTTTCTGAGGCTACAAACTTTGCTGGGTGACTTTGGAGGAAATCCCCACACCCATCCAGGCCTCTCTCCGTTGATGATTGGGTAAACTGGATCCAGGGATCTCCATGGACTTTTTCTGCTCTGGGGCCCTTCTTTTATACTTTAAAAGACAGCATGGGAATATGGAAGTTGAGACAGAGCATAGAAGGGGGAACATACCCTCTGTTACTACCTATATGGGATTGGGCAGATCGTGGGTCCTAGTTGAACTTGTACCTGAACTGGCCCAGGGGGACAAGTTACAAATTTAAAATAAAAAAAATGAATAATATCCTTTTCTTAGGTTTTCCTAAGTATTAAGTTAGTAAGATGCATATTTTGGGCTTCATCCATTTATGGGTCCCGAGTGAAATCATGTTGAAGTAAAATCTGACTTCTTGGCTGTGGGCAGACCTATCCTCTGCAAATAATCTCATGAATCCTCATGGTATCCACGGGTGTCCCCAAGTCAGACTTGCTTTCCCTCTGTGCTGGCCCACATAGAGTGTGACAGCATGGCCCGTGGTCTCAAGTGTTGTTTTCTACCATCTTGGTTTCCGAAGAGATGGAGCCCTGTCACTTCTCAAAGTGACTGAGCCCAGAAATGCCATTTCTGAATCCTGATGCCAAAGGTCCAAGTCCTAACTCTCAAAAAGTGAGATCATCTTCCGAGGAATCCATCCATGGCTTTGGTCCCAAGAGCTCACTGAGGTGCGGCACAGAGGCTGGGGCCCAGGTGCGGTGGGGCGAGAGCCCAGCATTGGTGCATAGGAAGTGCCGGGCCATGCCTTGCTCCCAGAGACTGAGATGGCATCCGTGAAATGTCGCAAAGGCTCCTTTTGTGTTTCGTTGGGTTGGAGTGTCCCGCTACTAAGTTGCTCGAGACTCAAAGTAGGATAACATTTAGCGATGCATTATTTCAACTCACCCTCTCAAAATGCAGAGACGGCACACCTTCTTTTCCCCGTAGCTAGAATTCTCCTTCCTTCAGCTGCTCTGGCCTTGCTCTTGGGTCTGCCTTGCAATGCCAGACTCCCTTTTCTGTTAGTGCTCTCTCACGAGTCCCCCATTTCCTGCTCTAACCCGACCTCTCACGGGGCACCTCACGTGTCTGCTGCGTCTGAAATTTGCCCACATCCCTATATTGGCCAGGGTTTGGGCCCCTTCTCCCAGTCACTCCTCATCCTCTAGGAAGTTGCAAATGTGTTGGACTGTCCTCCACCTCCACCCACCATGAAGCGGGGCTCTGCCTGGGCTGAGACCCCTGCCGCGAGGCCTGGAGCACGGTGCCTACAGGTGCTTCTCGCCTGCCTCCTTTGATCACAACCTCGAAGATGGGACGTGGGACATCAGGACCTGCCAATGTGGTGTTCTTTCTCATCTCCATCCATCTTGCCGGCAAATCTTCCACTCTCGCTTGAATAAAGCAACCTCAAATAGGCCAGCTGATTTCCCCGTAAATTGCCATTGCACGAGTGTCTGTTACTTTGCATTGCTGGAATATTCTGGGGGGAATTAATGATACCGTTGAGTGGCTACTATGAAGATTTATGTGAGGATCCAGGGAGGTTTGCTTTCTTTCTTTCTATTCCCCCCCCTTAAAGTAATAATAAAGATTTCAAAAGAGAAATAAGCAGGGAAAGTTAATTTGAAATGAATCTTTAATCAGGTTTCATCTGTTCGAAGCTAACGTCTCCTTTGTTTGAGCCTGGCTGCAGAGGCGGAGCCCAGAGACACCATTTTGTAGATGTATCTGCAAAGTCAAAGCCATTCTGACAGAAATCAAATGAGAAATAATTTCTCCCCGAAGGAATTTTGTTGTAGCTTAATGACGGCTCGAGTGTTCCTGTTGAAATGGCATAATGGGGGTTTTTAATTACGATTCATACTGTCCGGTTTAATGGCGAGACTTTTAGTTATTTATTTTTTTTCCCTGAGCCTCTGCAGCTCATTTGTTGAGTGTGTACTGCCAAATGGAGCGTTTACCCCAAGGTGAAGAAGGGAATTAAGTATTCAAAGCTGACCCGTGCCCAAATTTCCCCTTAATGGAAGAGGAGAGGGAGGCTGACCCGGCCGATGTTGACTCCACAGAGTCAAGCCGGAGCTGGGAGTTTATTTCTCAAGACCACTAGCGAGGCACTAATTAGAAGAACAAGCTGAGCTAATAGAATAAGAGATCCAAGATCAAGGATCCAAAAATGCATCGAAAACAGCCTTAAGGACCGTGGTTTATGGCAGGCACCTAACCATTCGAATGCATTGGTGTTGGGTGGTGGAGAAAGCACCTGGCATCCACTAGGTGGGATTGTGTTCGAGCTCTGTGCAACACTAGAGTCATTAGCCTCCCTGAACCGTGGCTTCCGATGCCTCAGACGGAGAGAGGAACCTGGCGTAAAGCCGTGCAGACCCGAGTTGGACTCCGTTCCCTGCCTCGTGCCCCTCTGCGTAGTTACTTAAGCTCTCTGAATGTCCACTGTAATGTGGAGAAGCTGCAGATGCAGAAAACAGTATGAATCATGCAATGGGCTCATCTTCAAGTAGAATGAGAGTAAATTGCTCAAGCCTAGCTCTGTCCCTCATCTCTTGATAGTGAGAAAGCTAACATTACTGGGCTCTTGGCTTCAAATGGCCGGACATCTACATCGTGACTTTCCTTTGTGTCTTGGCTGCCTTATTACTCGAGTTAGAGTATTCTTGTTTACTAGCAGGCCCTAGGCCTTGGGCCCGGTCACTGCCATTTCATAGCAAGACCATAGGTGGGCGGGGTGAAGAATGTCTGTTTTCCAGTGTGGTATATATAAGATGTGGAGTTCAGAATGATCCTGGTTTATGTAGATGTCATAGATGCTCCACGAAGTATGTATTGGATGGAAAGGGAATCTAAGTAGCAAAACAATGCTATGGATCTGGTGGGCATTCAATAAATAGTCAACATCAGAGTTCTACAGCTTTGGATGATTTAGTTAACCAACTGTGGATAGCATCTCTTCCATCTCAGATTATACGAATTTATAACCTGTTAATTAGAATTCATTATTTTCTATTTTACAAATTAGGTGTATTCATAGTGAGTCTCTTTTGGGATGAGGCAGAGGAAATGTAGAAAGAGCGAGCAAGAACGTTTAAGTATTTTGCATACCATGGAACAGTGTCTAAGAAGGGAATGGTCTTGACCATATGATCATCCATTGGCATAAATTGCCAAGGGAATTTTTGTAAAGAAATGACTGGCTCATGCTCCATAGCATTGAAGAGGTCACATATGTGGGATCCAGGCATTTGGTGTTCACCTTCCATCTTGGGGGCGGTGGCTCACACCTGTTTTGCAGGGGTCTGACTCTGGGTGATAGTGTGGATACCTGGAGCAACAGGAATTTATATCTCTGATTCAAACAGAAGCAACTCCTCCAAAATTCTTGGGAAAAACGCAAAGACAATCCCAAGTTACTTCTCCCATGCCTAGGGAAGCCTGGTTGTATTAATGCATTTTAGAACCATCGAGATGTAGTCTCTGATTTACATTGTAGCAAATATAACCCTTGATCATCTTCAGTGTTGCTGCATGCCTATTGTTTTTTTTTTCCTGTTTATTCTTTTCAAGTAACAAGTTGGTCTTCCCATTTATATCTGCTGCTGGTCTGAGTTTCTGGAACAAGGGCTATCCCATCCCATTTACTTAGGTCCTTAGTCCTTTCTCCCGTCACTATGCCTGGAACCCTTTTGATTTAGAGCCTTTCTGCAAGAGTTGTTGCTTAACTATCAGTTCTGTTCCTTTCTGGTGGTGTGGCTTTGGGTGACTCAGTTTCCCTCAATGAGTCCTAGTTTCCTCATCTGCAAAATGGAGATCAGAATCCTTGTTTCTTCCACGTCACCAGGTTTCTGGGAGAATTGTATGAGCTAGTGCAACCTAATTAAACATTTTACAGTTCAATAACTGTATGAGTGAAAATACAAATGATGGTACTGAGTTAATGAAGTTACCCTCTCATAGGACCAAAGTCCTCCCTGTGGAACTACTTATAAGTATAAACTTACTCTGTATGATAATTTAACACATACCTTTTTTTTTTTATATATATATACACCTTGAGGACTGGGTCTATGTATGTTTGGGGGCCTCACACGTGGTGGTGTACTAAGTAAAGATGGGTGAGGGTGATTGTGAATTATTGTGTCACCTTGACTGGGCCACCGGTGGCCAGATATTCAGTCAAACATTATTCTGGGTGTGCCTTTGAGGGTGTTTCTGGATGAGAATAACACGTGACTTAATAGATCAAGTAGAATAGATCTCTACTTGATCTACACCCACATCGGTGGGCCTTATTCAATCAAAGTCCTGAATAGAATAAAAAGTCGAATAAGAAAGAATTCTCTCTCTCTGCTTGATTATCTTGGAGCTGGGACATTGGTCTTCTCCTGCCTTTGGACTCAGATTTAAGAGCTCTCTTGGCTCTCCAATTTGCTAACTTCAGATCTTGGACTTCTTAGCCTCCACAATTGTGTGAGTCAATTCCTTATAGTAAATTTCTTTATGAATATTTTTCTTTTTATATTTATCTATCCATATCTTTACATATATGTAATATACAGTAATACTTACTATAATAAATATATATGTATATATGTATTTTCTCTCTCTCTCTTTGTCCCTATACATATATCTCCTATGTTTCTCTGGAGAATCTAGACAAATACACAGTGGGTATTGGTGGATTTTACCAGCATGATAGGAAAGGAGATGGCAAGAAATAGATTCTAGATGTATGTGAAGGTAAAGCCTATAGGATTTCTTAGCATACTAGTTATGGGGTATGAAAGACAACGAGCCATCAATGAAGATTCCATGGCTTTTATCCTTAGCAAGAAGGTTTGCGTATTGTTAACTGAGAAGGGAAAGTCTGTGGAAGAAGCAAATTTTGGAAGGAAGATTAAAATTTTAGTTCTGAGCTTAATGCTAAGGATGTAATTATAGAATAGGTCCCAGGAGTCCAAAAGGTCTATGGAAACCATTTAACCAAACGATCTCAATAAGTGGCTATCTAGTCTCTGCTTAAATACCACCAGTGATGAGGAGCTCACTACCTTGTGAAGAAATTTATTTCATTGTTAGGCCACTCTGGGTGCTATGACATTGAAATCTATCTCCCTGTAATTTTTCCTCCATAAGAAGCCTGGCTGTCTTCTTCTAGTCATTTACATACTTACATATTTGAAATTGTTGACTATACATCTCTTCTCCATGAGAAGCACACCCAGTTCCTCTGTCCATTGTTCATATGGTCTGGGTATCAGTCATTCACACTTTAGTGTGAAAGTCATTTCTCTCAGGGGATTTGCACTGAGAACTATCCTGGTATAGTACACATATCTGATCCAAGGACAGCTGATTGTGGCTAGCACTATGACCAGAGGATAACCAACCCTGAGGGATGAGATGATAGAAGAGTATATGCTGGCTATGGCAACTTGGAAGGCTAAAATTTAGGTGTCAAGTTTGGTGAGAATGTGGAACAATCATGGTAGGGATTTTGGTCTGTCTTGCATGGGGCCTTGTCTGCAGTGCTTTTGAATGGCTGAGTGGCCCAATGGGCAGATGTGGGGGTAACAAACAGAGGATGCATTGCCTTCCCAGCTCAAAGAGCCCTTCCTTATGCAAGACTTCCCTGCCTCCAACCACAATTCATCCCTCTTTTTGTAAGTTCTCATTATGCCATCTATGTTCCCTTGGAAGTATTTTCCATCGTAGCGATCTTATAATTCATCATGTGGTCCTTTTCTTTCCCTTCCCATTAACCGTGGGTCCAATGAGGCTGAGGTCATCCTTGGTTTTGCCTGCAGTGAATCTCCAGTATGTGCATGGAGACTGGCATATAGGAGGTGCCCAAAAACATCCATTAAATTAATCCTGGACCTCAAGGATTAATTTTGAGCAATTGTTGACCTTGGATCTCATTTACACAGGAGATATACTCCCCACAAAAGAGCTAGGGCTCATCTTATCCTTTAAATTAGGGGAACTGGTTCTCATCAGCCAAACTCCTCCTTGTCTTAGAGGGACATTGTCCATGGGCAGCATTTGTCACAGCTCTAAAAACACAAAAGTTGGCTATATCTGATTTTGACTGCTTCTGTTCCTTCCCTGCTCACCTTTCTATGTGACCTTGGCAGTCCTCCTCATCTCTGGACCTCAGTCTCCTCATCTGTGCTACGAAGGGGCTGGAAGAGATGTTCTAGCAGGGACCTTCCTGCCTTAGCAGCCTGTGATTCTATCTACTCCACGCATTTTTAATTTTTACTGCACTACGCTGGGTGGCTGACGGACTCACAAAGCCATCTGCAAAGAAGTCCTTCAAAGTTGTGTGAACTCCACTTGGCTTCCAGAAGGCAGTGATAAAGAGATATCAACAGAGTTCTGAGCCTTGGGGGACAGCCGTGCTAGAACAGAGAGATCGATCTTCTGGCGGCAGTGGCTTCTGTGGACGGCCGAAATACAGGTGGCAGCAGAGATGCGGGGTTCTGTGTGATATGACAGGCCCTGCATCTTTGTCATCAGCTGGGAGGAAGCAGCTGTGGAGTAGAGCTTGGGGGGTGGGAGCTGGGGAAGAGGGTATAAGCAGAGACTGGCATCCTGCAGAGAGGCTGGCTTGAGGCTTCCTGCTGGACAGGAAGACACACTAATCCAGCCCCGCTTCAGTTAGCGGGGGCCCTCTGGTTGATAATGGCTCACTCGGTTCTCCTAAGAGCCTGGGGAAGAAGGAGTTCTTCCTTGCAGATGGAGAAGCTGAAATACACGGAGGTTAAGATAGCTGCTGAGAAGTATTATGAGAGATCCCCGATTCAGAATCCAGAATTAGTTACATTTTTAAATTACTTAAAGAACAAGGAAGTTTACTTCTCTCTGCTGCGAGAAGAGTGCAGGGTGAGTCTCCCAGGCCAGTGGGTAGCTCTGCTCCACGGGGTCATTCGTGGTCTCAAGTTTTTCATGCTTATTAGTGGCTGTGCCATCCTCTGGGGCCATAGTGTCATTCCCGGGAAGTAGCGAATCACCCATACAGGAGGGTCACACGTGCAAAGTCTTATGGACCCGGATGGAAGACGCATGAGTGTGCTTGTGCACGCACACATATGCACACACTACTTACATGCTTTTAGCAGGACCTTTCAGGAAGGGCTAGTAATGTCGCCTGTGAGTCCCAGGCTGGGCAGCCGCATTACTGATGTGGGTCTATTGCTACTGCAAGTCTGGGTGGACACCTTGTCACTGCCACCAAATAAATGCCATGCACAAAGGGGAGTGGGTAACGGGTCCACAGCCAGACCGAGTTCAAAGCCATGTGCTTTCTTCCCTCAGCTCTATCTTAGCCGTGGAGTCTCTCCATCTGCTGTCCCGAAAGTCCACAGAGAACTCCTCAAACATGCCAGCCTCGGGGCCTCCATGTGCTGCCCTCTCATCCTCCTTACACTGTCCTTTCCCCCGCCTTGGAATGAGCAGCCCCTTCCTACTGTTTGGTCCCAGTTAGCATGCCACCTCCTACAGCCGGGGCCGCTCTAGGCATGGGCTCCCCCTGGAGTTTCCAGTCTTCCAGCTCAGCCATGAAGGACTCAGCAGTCGAGACCAGGGGACTTCCTGAGAGAGTTTTCTGGTTTGATTTCCTCCCTGGGCTTGAGGAGGTCTTGGAAAGGAGAGAGAGAAAGAGTGCAACCAACTCTCTTGCAAATACCGTTAGAGAAGGGAAGGGAAAGCAAGGGGCCGCTGGCTGGCAGCAGCACCACCACCATCGATCGGGTAATTGGAAGCCCTCGGGTGTGAATCCTCATTAAGGCCAAGGGATATGAATCATTTTCTAATGACACCTCTTCGATCCCAGTGGCTCAGCATGCAACCTGCCTCCACGGTTGGGCTGCGAGTCGGGAGAGCCGGCGGGGTCTGCAGCCAGGCTGCCTGCCATATGTTGTTTCTTACAGTTAGCGGGTGCGGGGGGGTGTGGGCAGGGCACTCAGAGGGCGAGGTGGCTGCCCGCGCTGGGGAGGGTCTCCAGAGCCATACCCAGAGCTCGGGAAGAGAAAGAAGGTGGCTGACTGTGATGTGTAGAATGTGGTGGTTGGGGGAAGACCTCTGTCTCCAGGTGGTTTTATTTCAATAGTTTTACTGTATTTGTGACTTGCTACTATGAACTGATGAATTTTTGTTACTGGAATTGTCGTCCTCCTGGTAGACCTTTTGATGTCTATTATCACACTGTAACAAGAGCTATAAACATATTGGCCCTTTCCTGAGGAATTGGTCGTTAATGGTGTTGGTGATACTACTTCTTCCCCCAATTTTTGTTTGCCAATTATTCTTTCGATGAAAAATTGGCAAACAGTGAAATAAGGCAAACCTCAAGCGTGCATTAGGTAGATTTTGATAGATACACACACCTATCTATGAACAACTCAAGCCTTCATCATAATGCAGAACATTCTCACCACTCCAGAGAGCTTCCTCAAGCTCCTTCCCAGTAGGTTCCCCTCCTCAGCCCCCAGACGCAAACGCAATTCTGATTTTTCCATCGTAGGATAGTTCTTTCCGTTCTGAAATTTCACATGGATGGAATCACGCCCAGCATGCTATTTTGTTTATGCCTGTGTCCCTCCGTGTCACGTTTGAAAGACACGTCTATACTGTTCCTAATGCCAGCAGGTTGTTCCTTTTCTTGCTGGCCACAGTCTGCTTCTATCTTCTTCTGCTCATAGACACCTGGCTTTTATTTATAATTATCAGGTGTGTTGAGTAGAGGTGCTGTAGACATTTTCTGCACAAGTCCTTTTGTGAATATATGTTTTCCTGCGTAAACGTTTGAGATGGAACAGTCAGATCATAAGGTAAGTATGTGTTTACTTTTATAAGAAACAGCTGGGCTCTCCCTCCTTCCCACCCCCGTGCAAGTATTTACTTTTATAAGAAACAGCTGGGCTCCCCCTCGCCTCCACCCCTGCACAGGTGTCCTCTGAATGATGTATTTCCAAAGCAACCTATAAGAGTTCCAGTTGCTCCACAATTTTACCAAGATTTGGTGTTGTCAGCGTGTTTTGTTTTAAATTTAGCTATTCTGGCCAGGGTGAGGTGACGTTGCATTTGAATATGCATTTCCCTGATGACTTTTGATCTTGAGCACTTTTTCTACACTTGTTGGCTATGGAGATAAATGAAGTGTTTTTTAAAATCATTGGCCCGTTTTTTTTTTTTTTCCCATTGAGCTTTGAAATTTACAGCCTCTAGCAAATGTTTGTTGAAACAAAATGAGTGGAAACTACTTCCAAGAGCCCTTCTCAAAGACTTTGTGCTGATACAAAAAGACTGTTGGGGGAGGTCATGGAGAGGGCATGACCCCGGCGGAGCGGAGCTGGAATGTTCCCTCCGCCACGCCGTTCCCACAGCTGAAACCACTAAAGGAAGCAGCCTTAAGAAGGAAGCTGAGTTAGTTGTGGTGGAGAGCTCTTGGCTTGTAGACGTGGGAGAGTCCTGCTGGCGTCTTCCTGGAAACTTAGGGTTCCTGTGGAAGGTACAGAGAGTCACTGGTCTCACAGCGCCCAGGACAAGCTTCGAGAGTAAGTCCCCTTGCTTATTAACCCCACCGTCTGCCGGTCTGAAGTGGCCCCGAACTCTCTCTGGCCTCCCTGGGTGCCCTGGGCCAGTTTGGGAACCAACGCATGTCCAGACTTTGGAGGTTTCAAATATTTCCAATGCATTGCATTCTATCGTCACCCCTATTCGATAGATTAGGAGGCTTCTCTGGGGCTCAGAGAAGTGATTTGCCCAAGATCACTCGGCGCCTCAGTGGCGCAGCCGAGGTCTGTCCGTAAGTGCTCAGACGCCTAATTAGAATTAGACGCCTACTTCAGGACTCCCTGGACCACCCTGCCTCTTGTGGCTCTGAACCCCAAGCCTCAGTTGCTTCACCTGCACTGTGAAGGGGCTGATGAAGGTGAATGTTGGAGCCCCTCTTGCTTCTGGATTTGTCTGTCTGGAAGTGAATGGGTTTCATGGGTAAAATCTTCATCCAAGGCAGTGGGGGAAGGGGATGTGCCCCAAATCCTAAAGGATCAAATCCAGGCTGGGATAGATTGTCTTTTATGCTTGTTTGGTTAGAAGTAGTGGCATCTGCTGTTGAGCCAGTGCCTGAGACCTAGTGATTGGTTCATCCATCTCTTTAGCATATTTTTTGCACACCACTATGTGCCAGGTGTGCAAGGAGAAAGAAAGGGCCTGATGTCACGGAGCGTCCCTCCAAGGCCGGGGCAAGCCGAGGCCTCACGACTCCAGGGCTGCTGGCCCCTCCCCCAAAGCAGGGACAGTTGATGAGAAAGTAGTGGTTAGAGCTGCCCTTTCCTGAGCCAACGGCTCCAAGGCAGGGGGGATAAGGTGACATCTTCATGGCCTCTGGGTTGCATCTGGTCAGGGGCAATGACATCGTTTTGCACTTTCTTTGGGGTGTGTGTGCGTGCGCGCGTGTGTGTGTCTGGCTCTTCCCCATGAGGTCTTGCATTGCCTTCCTTTCAGGGTGCCAGGTGTTGGGGGTTCAATGATGGAGAAAACATGTTGTCCTGCCCTCCTGCAGGTTGTGACCTTCAGGAGAGAAGAGCAGTCCCTCGGTCACACCATCTATGTACCATCACAACTGTGAGAAGAGCTGCAAGAATGCACGCACCATAGGCACTGCCCTGGGAGCATCAGGGAAGGCTTCCTGGAGGAGGAAGGCATGTGTGAACTGAGCTTAGAAGAAATAACACCTTCCCATGGGTCCAAGTGAAGAGGGGAAAGAACGTTCCAGGCGGAGGAAATGGCACGGGCTTCTGTGACCAGAGGGCTCCTGGTGTATTCAAAGACTTGATGGATATCCCAGGTCACTCTCCTCTTTGTCCCTGGACTGGGTGGCATGCCAGGCTCTTAGTAGGCACCTAGTTTGCTGAGTCGAACTGAGCCCAGCTCTTCTCTTCCCTCCTGTTGGCAAAAAGAGAACACCACGCAGTATTTGAAAGGAGAGGAGGCCTCATCTTGGTAAGTCCGTCGGATCCTCTCTCATTCAGGTTATACTAATGAAAAATACTGCTGGGTTTCCTATATTGGCACCAACTCTGTGCCAAAGACTGTGTCTAGTATTTTACTCTATGTGTCAAACCTTGACAGCCAAGCACAAAAGACAGTTGTGCTCCCCTGTCTTGCACCTGAGGAAGCCGTGAGATGCTGTGCACTGTGCAATGGGACTGGGAAGCAGCAGCGCCAGGATTCCCGTCTACGAGTCTTCCAGGCCCACGCCTTCCCCCCTCCACCTGCCCCTTGCTGACTGCACCTCGACTGAAGGTAGGGAGTGGGGGGCTGAGGTGGGCGTGGGGGGGGTGGTTCCGGTTAATCGGCTCAAGTTAAATTTAATTCAAATGGCTTCTAAATGAATGCCGTCCAGCCAGGATCTCAGTAAGTTCCTTTACAGAGTAACTGACAGCCAGAGATTGCCAATACAAAGCAATTAATATGGAGTAATGATGAGTGATAAGAGATGAAGATCTAAAGTGAACTATTCAATGACAATATCATTTTCTTGTCTGCTTCCCTTATGTGCACTGACAGGAAGAGAGTTGACATGATAATTTTATAAAACTCTGACACTTCCTGTTAACTCCCTTCCATTAGCTTAGTATGATAATTGGCAGATACAGACACATGGGACTAGAAAAGACTCCAGAAGGACCAAGAGGTGCTTCAGAGCAGGACACCGTACCCTGTGTCTCCTTGGGCTCTGAACTCCAGATCAGAGAGTCTCTGCGTGGTGCGCTCAAAACTGTATTTGCTTTGATAAATCTGGGAGTGGAGAATGTGGGCAGAATAGGGAGAAATGGGCTTTCTACCTCCCATTCTTTGCATTCTAGCTCCTGTTTGGTTCACCTGCCTCCTCCCCTCCGCTCACCTGAACGTCCCCCATCCTTCGGAGCCCAGCCGGAATTCCTTCACCCCATTCTCACTTCTCCAGACTCTGAACATATACTCGTTGGTGGGAACTTAGAGTTCACTTAGAGTTCACTGTAGCATGAGAGTGGGGGTCTGCCATTTCTACCTCACTGGGCAATCCTCTGGCTCAAACCCCTTTGCTTTATGTCAGGAAGCCTGAGCCCAGAAAGGCCAGGGCCTCCAATGAATGAAATTAAGGTCAGTTGAGTCATTGGAATTGTTTCTTAAAACATGGAAACCTCAGTGCGAGGGGATGAATTGTGTCCCAGCCCCAAATTCATATGTTGCAGTCTTTACCCCAGTCACTCAGAATGTGACTGCGTTTAGAGGTGATTCGCTTCAAATGAGGTCCCTGGAGTGGGCCCTAATGCAAGATGACTGGCATACTTATAAGAGGAAATTTAGATATAGACATGGAGGGAAGACCTGGGGAGAAAATGGCCTACAAGCCAAGGATGAAGGCCTGGAACAGATCCCTCCACGGCCCTCAGAAGGAGCCAGTCCTGCCCACACCTTAGCTCAGACTTCAGGCTCTGGATCTGGGAGAAAATCTGTGGTTTGTGCCCCTCTGTGGCCCTTCACTATAGCAGCTCTAGCAAAAGAATACAATCAGCCAAATAAGTCGTGACCATATAGCTAATAGCCATACCAATGCTTGTCCTACTTTTCACGCATTTTCTCTTCTCGAGGGCCTGCCCTGTTACCCACATTAGCTCAGTTATTAGTAGTCTCCTCTCTCAACAGCAATCTAGGTTTCTCTGGTCCAAGAAGTAGAATATTACCGTGGTCCAGCTGCAGTGGGTGAGTTCTGGAGCAAGGCTGAGCCCCAGCCTCTGTCTGGAGGAGGAGAAGGCAGAACAAAAGGGTTGTTTCAGTCAGATGGCTCGAAGTTTGAAGAGACTGGCTCTTAGCTCAGAACTTTGACATTGCATTTCCGCTGAGCTCTGGGGCATGTGGGTGAAGGAGATGGTCTTCCTGTGTTTTCCCAGAACATCTCCAGGAAGAACTGGAGGTCACGTCATGTGTAACTGGATAGTTGCTTTCTTCAGGGACTCATTCATTCATTGAAATAAACATTTAGAGTAACCATTGCAGTATAAAGGAAAAAACATGTCTTCAGATTAAAATCTTGGCCTTGCTATGTGATGGCAACATGACCTTGGTTAACCACTGAAACTCTCTAAGCCCCTTTTGGGGTTGAATTAAGGGAACCAGCTCCCGTTCCTGCTGTGTACTCCCTGGTGACTCTGACCTGGGGTCTTAAGGTAGCACAAAGTAGACCGTAGACAAAGTAGACCGAGACCTGTGGAGGAAATTGCATTGAAGTGATGATGCATTGGGTGGAAATAGATGTATCACTAAAAAGCAATGAATGCCCGCCATATTGTATATAAATTAAGTTCCCTTCCATGTTGTAATATCTCCCTCCCTCCGTCCCTCCCTCCGTCCCTCCCTCCGTCCCTCCCTCCGTCCCTCCCTCCGCCCCTCTTCCATGTTTGCCACCAGCCTCTTATCCCTCACCCTAGCAATTCACCTCCTCTTTGGGTTGATTTGCGTCCTTTCTGAATGGAGCATTGAGGTGGAACCCCTGGTACCTGTGAATGTGACCTCATTTGGAAATAGAGCCTGCAGATGTCATTAGGATGAAAGTCAGCACTCCAGTATGACTGAGGTCCTGATAAGAGGAGAGACCCAGAGAGATCCACTAGAGGAGAAAGCCACATGAGGGCGGACGCCCTTGGAGGGAGGTTGGCCAGCCAACAGGGGAGGCAGAGATGGGAGCCACGCTTGATTTCAGACTTGCGGGTTCCAGAACGTGAAAGAGTAAATTTCCATTGTTTGAAGCCACAGTGTTTGTGTTACTCCGTTATGGCGGCCCTAGGAAACTCACACACTTCCTCAGGCAGAGTTTTCCTGGGGACCCACGTCATACTGGCCTCTTTGCTTGCTTGCCTTTTTGGCTCGGGTTGGTCTCTTACTCACTAGCTTCACCACCACCTCAAAAATTTCCTACCCCTGAAAAGATCTTCAAAAGGTCTAGGTCCTTGCATTGGACTGCTATGCATGAGTGACTTTCTCCAACCAAAGAACTGCCTTAAGGGAAAGCCAGCCCAGGGCTGTCTTTCCTTTTCTTTTTGCAATTGATTGACCTTGGAGCAGAGGAAATTTATGCTAAGGCTTCAGTCGCAAAAGCTCCCGAAAATCATCTTTCAGCATCTGTCCCGGTGGCAGGGTCGTTCTTCCCGACCAGGGCCTTACCAGCCTCAAGCAGTCTTGATTCCAGATCATTTGTGGGACAACGCAAGGTTGTACCTTGTCTCTAGTCTTATTTATTAGCACATTACGACCACTAATCACAATTAAAAATAACGATGCCATCAAGATTATTCAAATCAGAGACAACCAATTTCAACTACCATTACTTGTAGATGGAATTATGGGTCTTGCTCTCTCTCCAGCGCTTGTAAAGTACTCCATTCTTTCCATGATCCCTCCATCCCCCATCGGGCTCTTGAATTACACTGGGAATTAACTTAATATGTAAAGTCACTTCTAAATGAACCTGTTCTACTTTTGCTTTGCCTGCCCTCAAGTCCCTGTGTCTCCCTTGGTAGCCTTCAAATGTCGAGGCAGGGCATTCTGAGGCCAACATCTGGTATTGTTCTTGTAAACAACATTTTTTTTTTTTCCCCAGGTAGATGCTTCTTGGGGGTGAGTCAGTGCTTTGCTTGGCTGGGTCATTTACATGGAAATGGCATTCTGCACTTGGTACTTCCAATATGTGGGGTGTTTATTCTGAAAGCATCCAGGATTTTCTCATAGTATCAGATACAGAAGACAAAGTCTGTCTCTGTCTGTCTCTCTTTCTAGGTTTCTTGGTGGGGGGGATAGGATCTCAAGAGAAGCATCTCTAGACAGGTGAAATTTTAGCTGACACCTGAGGGACAGGAAGGAAGGAGATTTTGGGGAACTTGGGATGCATTTGCTGTGTTTGATTAGCAGAGAAGCCTGCCTGGCTGGGGTGCATCAAGAGAGGGCTGGGTCTGTGGTAGAAGAAGGGGCAGATGATGCAACATTTTGCAGGTGCATGAAGAATGTTGGGTGTCCACTCCTGGCAGATAGAGTGCTGGAGAGTTCATTGTCTGAAACAGATATGCGTATGTGGGTCACCCTTCCTGCTGATAAGACAACAGCTCCCAGCATGGGAAGAATGGTGTCCCCCGGGGCCCTAGAAAGGAGAACCTCAAGTACTCGGTGCTGTCATCAACGGCACAACACAAGCCACTCGGCCTTAGTGTTTCAGAGCCACTGGGATGGGGATGTATCCACCTTCATAACCTTCTGGCTTCCTTTACACCCACTGTCCCTGCTTTTGATTTTCAGGACCGTTCAGCCCCCACCTGCTCCGTTTCTGCCTACAAACTTGGATCTCCTCCGCAGGGTCCAGATGGAAGGACCACAAGACTGGGATCCTGAAAACGTGAGTTTGAATCCTGGCTCTGACACTTGGTAGTCTCTGAGTCCGTGTGCTCAAGTCTAAAGTGGGGCCAGTGACGCTGTGTCATGGAGAATGCTGTCGGCTGCAGGTAATGGAAAGCCTGTATAAAAGCAGCTTACCCTACAAGTCTGGGGCACTGTGGTTCTGGAGGTGGTGGATTTGGCAGCTCAGTGTTGTTATCAAGTAGTCAGGGCCCTGCCAGCCCCCTTCTGTCTTTCGGTTCAGACATCTACTGGCTTTCCTGCTTAGGCTGGATCCCACCATGCTTTAAGATAGATGCTACTTATCTAGGTGGTATGTGCAGATGACAACACCCAGAGGCAGCAAAGAAAGCATCTATACTTCCTGTCTTGGTGAATGAGTATACCTTTCTCAGAAGCTTTGCAGCAGTAGGTTTTCCACCGTAGTTCAATGGCCAGGGCTAAAGGCACATGCTTGTATTTTGCCAATGACTTGACCCTGCTGCCATTGGCTTAGAGAAATCAAGATTCACCGTATGGGCTGGGGAGGAGCCCAGATCACGCAGGACTGCATGGGTGGAGAAGAAGATGGTAGTTCTCTTAGGAAGGAGGATGGCCATTGGGTAGCTAACCAAGTATCTGACGTAGCGAATCGTCCTGGAGGATCGCCGTAAGGATGAAATGAAATGATGTGTGAAAGCCTGGTATAACATTAGAATCATAATAGGTGCTCATTAAATGGTAGGGATCATTATCATGGGTGATCTTCCGTGTTTTCTTCTTGAAAGCTTCTCCAGTTCTTTCTGGATATGATTGAAACCTCCATTGGTATTTTTGCAGAACATTAAGCATGTCTTTATGTTGGGTGGAGGCCATATCCAAGTTCAAACCATACGCTGGCTCTCAAATGAATTTCCAGATAGTCGTGCAACTTGATGTTTAGTTACACCTTTCTCTGATGTCCCAGTACTTGGCATGCCCTGAGTGCTCAATTAATGTGATCTGACCTGAATATAACCGTGTTGAATTCTGAAAGATGCAGGGGAGGAGACCAAGGGAAGACTATCCCTCATGGAGTGAAGGCCCAGCCTCAAAGTGGTTATAAGTGTGTCAGAGCCTCTAGCAATAACTTGGCCACACTTAACATCATGTTTTCCATCTCTGCTTTTGTCTTGGCCAAGCATTTCTGGCGTCGATTCCTCCTACGAGGGACGAACAGGAGACAAGGCTGTGCCTTCTCTTACTCACCTTTCCCTGCCCCACTTGCTGGTTTTACAATATTGGCTTTAATGTGATCGATATTACAAAATCCAATAAAGGAAATTAAAAAATAGGAATTTATTAAAAAAGAAAAGGTGACAAGTGATAAAATATCAGGAAGGGAAGGTGGGTGGATGGGGCTTCCAAGACAGGTTAGCTCCATCTCTGATCAGCCGTGCCCCCTGCCTCCATGCTGGACGTACCAAGCTGGACATGAGGACTCGGGAGACACACGGGGAAGGGGCCACCTCGATGCCGCCATGCTTTCTCTCGTGTTTTTGTCTCCTACCACGTGGAATAACCTTCTGTATGTGGCCGACCGAGAGTTCTATTCTCATTCCAGGGGATCAAATTGAGGTCCGTGAAGCATTTTATTTATTTACTTTTTTTTTCCTGACATGATATGAATGGAATCAATAAACTTTCTGGATAGAATCCAAGCTCTTCAGCACAACACAAGAGGAGCTCTCCGTCTAGCCTCAGCGGCCATCGTTCTCCTAAGCCCCACCCAGTACACACATGAGCCATAATGAACGTTTTCTGCTCTCTCTCCCCTGCGTACCTTGCGGATGTTGACACCTCCATCTGGAACACGTGTTCCAGGACCTTCTGAGGGCATGCATGTCTGGCTAATTCCATCTCATACTTCTCGTTTCTGCCCTGATGTCACTTTCCGTAGGATGCTGCCTGTGACCCCTCCCACCCTGTGGGTCTCCAAACCCTCACCCCTTGTAGCAGATTTAGGACACTGTTCTGTAATTGTGTTTTGCTCTCCTGCCAGCTAAGCCCCTTACAGGCAGGGACTGGATTTTATTCTTTCTCAAGTCTCTAGCCCTGGGCACCGGGCCCTGCACTGAGCAGGAGCCCAGTCAGTGATTGTTGAGTGAATGCATGACATCATCAGCACAGGTGATGGATGTGGGTCTGGAGCGGTTCCTCTGGGAACACCTCCTTGTGGTTATTTTCCAGATGGAATCTCGGTAAGGAGAAGCCGCCTCTCCCTCTGACTCTGTGCCCGCTCAGTCATTCCTCCGTTTCTGTCATCAAATGGATTTTGAGCATCTGTTCCGTAGCGAGTGCCGTGTTGGGTGGCAGGGACACGGCACGTGAGACAGATGTGGTGCCTGGCTTCGTCGAACTTCTTCTAGGCGTTGGTTTCTATTCGCTACTCAATTGCCAGTGTCTATCATGGTATTTGGCATTCGCTAAATCAAGTAGAAAAGCAAATGGTTTCAGGGCACACACACATCAGGATGGCTTCTGCGGGGAAAGAGCAAATGGTCTTATTTCTCCTAGAGGGAGAGGGCTTTCCAGGGAGAGATGGAGTCTGGCCAGGGATGCAGGTGTGAAGACAGCGGGGTCACTGTGGTGACACCTTGGGATGTGCCTGGGCTCCGAGCTCATTTCTAGCATGATGGCATCTCTGATGGTCACTGTGACCTCTTTGCACATCCTTTTCTGCATCTGGAAAATGGGGATGACAGCAGAGCCAAGCTTGTGTGTGTGAGAATTCAGCGAGCCTGGGAGCCCCAAGCTTCCAGCCTGGAGGGAGCCATTGACTCAATGTTAGCTTATTCTGAGGGTGAGTAGAGGCCTAAAATGATGTCAGGCCTGGGAATGGCAGAAAGTGGTGTGTATGCGTATGTGTGGATGTGCACGCACATGCGTGTATGGGGTGCGGGGGCACGTGTGTGCCTGTATTTGCATATATGCAGGGTGTGTGTGTACGCACGTGCTTGGTACACATGCATGTGTGGTGATGTGCACATGAGTATTGTGCGGGCATGTGTTGTGTGCATATCTGTGGTGCATGTGCAATGTATGTACATGTGTGTATCTGCTCTTGTGTGCATATGTTCCTGTGGTGTGTGTGTGCATGTGTGTTGTGTGCATGTGTTGTGTGTGTGTTTGCGTGCATGTGTATTGTGCGTGTTGTATGCACATCAGTGTGTGCGTGTGTCTGGTATCTGGTGTGTGTCATGTGCGTATGTGTGCATGTGTGTGATGTGTTGTATTATGTGAACTGTGCGCCTGTGTATGTGTGTGACATGTGCACATGTGTGTTGTGTGCATGTGCGCACACATGTCTGCATGGTGTGCGCATGTGTGTGATGTGTGCACATGTGTGTCATGTGTATGTGTGGTGTATTCATGCGTGTTGCGTGCATGTGTGTGCAGTGGTATTGGCAAGGCTGGACAGTTGTCAGGGGTCAGGCTGCAATGTTCTCCGTGCTGGGGGCGTGCCTGGCCTCAGTCGGGAGTCACTGAGCATTACACGAGGGGGAGTGGCCTGGTCCTGTCTGTCCCCATAGGAGAGGAGGAGTACTTTACCCTACACGGGGGCAATAGCAATCCTTTGAGAAGAAGGAAAGAAAGAAGAGAGGGAAGGAAGAAAAGAGTCGTAAAGAACAGAGTGGCTGGGGAAGAGGGAGAACAGAGAAAAGGGAGGAAAAAATGGACCGAGCCTCTGTCTGTCCGGTGCCAGGCTCTTGGTCTGTCTTCCTGAGGAGTCCCAGGGTGGGTGTCAGGGCTCAGGAGGAGGGAGGGCATTGTCACAGTGATTTACGGGGCTCCCTCTTTGGGCCTGGTTGAAGAGGGAAGCATGAACTCAGAGGCAGGCTTCCCCAGACCAAAGAGTCATGGCCTGTGGACGGTGGGCGCCCCTGAGGCTTCGGGCTGCCCTGTCAGTTATGGGGACCAAATTATAGAGCAGCTTGCCCTGGGGGTGCTTCGGTGCCTCTGGACATCCAGCTGATCTCTGCCCAGGCTGTCCTTGCAATGTCGCAGCCAGGCTGACCGGCCCGGCCCTCTTCCCTTCTGGCAGTCCACCCAAGGATATTTTTCTAGCTTTAATTTATTTTTTAAAGTAGCTTTATAAGCCTGTTAATAAAAGGAAAACTTGCTCCTTGCCCAACTGTCACTCAGCCTCGGCTCGTCTCCTCTCACCTGAGAAACTCACTGGGAACAATGCTGGCTCCTTTCTCCCTGCACATAAAAAGGTTTATAGATCTCCAGTACCCCACAACTCAGCCCAAAGTAGTTCTCACTTGACAGTCTTCAGAAATCAACGCCGTTCCCCCATCTACCAAGCTGCCCGCCTGTGCAAGGTCAGGCTGTGCGGCGGGAAGGAGCCAAGTGTTTGCATCTCACTGTCCGGGGCTGGGCTGTTTCTCCTTCAGAGGACACCTCCATCTTGGGGAGGCTTGGAGACCTTTCAGGGTGTGACAAGAAGCTGCTCCTTGTCAACCAGACCTGCTCTGGGCTGAGCTGCCACAGGGGACTTGGATGTGAGAGAGGAGTCTGGGACGTTGGTACCCCCACCTCCATGTTATTTCAGGGCAGGATCACGGGAAGGATGGCCATTGTGTGTCCAGTCCTGGAGCTGCATGCCGCCTGTGGGCACAGCTAACCACGGGCTGTGCCCATCCTCCCTG
Organism: Potos flavus; assembly: GCA_028534135.1. NCBI lineage: Eukaryota > Metazoa > Chordata > Mammalia > Carnivora > Procyonidae > Potos > Potos flavus. The sequence goes on from CM052890.1 coordinate 27,452,485, forward strand.
CAGTCTCCCCGTTTATGCTGTGTGTCTGTGGCTGGAAGACTCAGGTGTCTGGTGCACAGCTTAACATCAAGAAAGATGGAAATCGAAGCAAGTGTAGGCTTGTTTTCCACCGGTCTAGGAGCTACTTTCTTCCTTTTCCTTCTTCTTTTTCTTCTTCTTCTTTTTGGATTTCATTTATTTGAGAGAGAGCATGAGTGGGAGAAAGAGAGAATGAGAGAGCATGAGCTGGGGGAAGGGGAGAAGGAGAAACAGACTCCCCACTGAGTGGGGAGCCTGATGATGCAGGGCTTGGTCCCAGGACCCCGGGATCATGACCTGAGCCGAAGGCAGATGCTTAACTAACTGAGCCACCCTGGCGTCCCTGGAGCTACTTTCATTATGGGAATTCACCCTGTTCAGTTTCGAGCTCGTTGAAGTTATGTGGATTTTTGCCCCAGATGTCATTGTCAGAAGCTACAGGCATATTAGCGACCATGGTGGGGTCTTCTGATTTCACGAGGCCCTTTGTTGGTCAGATTTCATCTCCTTTCAGGTCGAGCTTGTTGTTCTCAGACATCGCCTTGGGAGGAGGGGGAGGGAGACATAAGGTATTGAGTATCTGCCTCGTGCCAGGCTCTGTGTGGGGGATTTGCGTCAGTCCCTCTCCAAGGATGGACTGGTCACCATCCCCAGCCTATGTGAGACTGACTGCTTAGTAGCCAGCAAGTGGTGGAGGGCGGAATTGAGTTTGGAGTTGAGGACAGCTATCCAAGTGAGAAGTCTAGCGGAGGTCAGAGCAGAATTTCCGCAAATACTAGTGTGTTAGCCTTCTTGGGGTTTCTCTTTGTTAGTACACCGACTGAGTTGGCTATAATGAAAAGAATGACAAGCGAAGTTACGATAGGTCGGTTTGAATCTGTCTCCTTCTCGTCCCACCCCTTATTCAAATTTTTATTAAGAACCTTCTCTATTGCATGCTCTCTGCTGTGTGAAAAAGAGATGAGTTCCTGGAGGCTTCCACTTGGGGTCTGCTCTGTCCGAACGGCAGCCAGCAGCCACACGTGGCTCTTCACCATGTAAACTGTGGCCCAGGAGCTCGAGGAATGGAATCTTTAGTTTTACTTAACTTTAGAAACTGCGACTCGATTCGGTTATTGAACAACTTGTACGAATGCTTACAACCACTTGTCATTTTACAACAACCGTAAATTTTATCAAAGCTAATTGCAGATCAACTATGGCCAGGGAAAATGTAGCATCTGAATCGAGATGTTCTGTAGGTAGAAAACACACCCTGCATTTCGAAGACTTAGTAGGAAAAAGAATGGAACTCCTTTCATTATTCATTTTGAAAATACTGGTTGCATGTTGAGATAATAGATTTCATATATATTGGGTTAAAATGCATTGGTATGAATTATACCTAATTCTTTTCAACTTTTTATTTATTTTTTTAAGGATTTATTTATTTGAGAGAAAGAGAGCATAAGTGAGGGGTGGGGCGAGGCAGAGAATGAGAATCTCAAGCAGATGCCCCGCTGAGCATGGGGCTCGACGGAGGGCTTGATCCCACCACCCGTGAGATCATGACCTGGGCCGAAACCAAGGGTGGGACGCTCAACTGACTGAGCCACCCAGGTGCTCCAGAATGTCTTACCTGAATCATCTGCCTTATACACGGAGTCTGCCTGGAGTTTCTCTCTCCTTCTTTCTCTTGCTACCCCACCTCTAGATAGATAAATAAATCTTAAAAAAAAAAAAAAAAAAAAAAAGGTGTATAAAACGCCTAAAATAATGCCTGGCACATAATAAGCATTATGTAGATATGTATTAAATCTCAGAAAAATTACATTTGTGCTCTCCCTGCTCACCCCCTTGCCCACCCCAAAGTTAGCTAATATTAGAATCTGTTGTGGTTCCTTCCATACTTTTGTCCTGGCCCCTATAATCATGTATGGTTGCTGATAGTTGCTTGTTTAATCAAAATGTGATCATATTCTATACACCGGAACATGATTTTTTTTTTTTTTTTTAACACGTACGATACCTGGCTTGAAATCTTTCTCTGCCAAGTTAATTGGTGTCCGCAGTTGACTTCATAATAATTCCGTGGCAGAAATGTAAATTCTGTATATGACTGTTCCCCGGCTCACGTCCTTTTTGTTTGTTGGTCTGCTAGAAATTCCTGCGCATTAAAATGTTCCGCTGGAAAGCCAGGAAGGAGGCCAACCTGATTAATTCTGCTTCCCAACTTGAGTAAGCTTTGGGGGGTAAGCTACAGATTCAATGCATATGGCAAGCGGGTGATTTTGAGTTAAGTAACTCTGAAATCACCCAACAGTTAGATAATGGACCCAATTTAATTTTCCTATAGAAGGATGACCGCTGGTTTGTCTGCTTGATCTCTATAGGTGTGTCACCCCGCGTATTACACACCAGTCGGCTAAGTATGAAGCTATTATTACTAATTAAAATCACTTCCCCACAGAACTTCACCTCCGCCACCTCACTAGCCCACCTGCCCACTTTCCCCAGGATTCACCTCTTCAGGAACGGTTCATGGGAGCCAAAAATCAATAGCTCAATTAACAATTAGGATCGGGGCTTCCAGGCAACAGAGATCAGGATCAATAACTTATGTTCAGTGAAATTAAAGGGAGTTGTTAAGTCAAGTGTTTAAAAGCTGCAGGCACAGACTGTGGGGATATCTGTCAAAACCCGTTGGGCTCTTTCTCCACAGAGATCAAGAAGTGCATCTTTCTTTGCCCCATCTTCCACATGGACGGGTGCCTAATGAAGCAGGTCCAGCTTCACTGATTGTTTTCTGAAATAAATCCCTGGGCCCCGGGTCTACCATGAGCATCTGAGCTGATTGAGGGAGCCTCTTCTTTCATTGAGAACGATGCCACAAAAGCAGACAATCCGGAATCCTCTCCGACATCTGTGGGGGCGGGGAGTAGAGCGAGTGACGTTCTCCTGCATCTTCGGTCTGTTCCACCTGCCCTGCGTCATGAACGTTTAATCATTGAACTAACATTCAGTGAACGCTGACTCTGATCTTCGAAGCTTGACTTGTAGACCTTTCATGAGTCGAACTCATCTCTGGTTCTAGTGCTATTACTTGGAATAGTTAGGATGTGCTAGGACTGACGTAATAAATAGCTCCAGACATAGGAGGGAGTCACGCAACAGGCATCTGCCTGCTCTCTGACAGTCCTTGGTGGCTACTCCTGCTTCCATCACATGGCCTGGACATTAATCAGCACCCTAGCTGGAAGAAGAGTTGGGAAGTATGGCCTATTAGGATGTCTAGGAAATAAAAGAGGGGAGAACAGATTTGGGGGTCAGCTAGCAATGTCTGCCTTGTTAGCGTTACCTCTCCTTGCGGATACCTGTAATTAGACCTGCCCATCATGCCTTCCATTTCTTTTGGTGATAGAGTTTCTGTTTCCTTTAGGGAACTCATTCCATTGATGGGATAGTCCACCCCTGGCCCAAGGATGTTCCCATGACCTAAGTTGAGCCCGTCATAGCCCCTCTTGGGATATTTCTGTTGGATCTATCAATAAATGGCCATCGCTTTCCACTGGAGTTACTCAGCGGGTAGGACAGGAGTCTTCGGCTGTCTTGTACATCATACCTGCAATTTGAATAACATGTACTAAGTCATAGAGAGACTCTGCACCGTAATATCTTCTGTGCTTGCTGGAAGGGGAGATGGGTCCTTGAGAACACTGGCTGAGTCCTTGGATCCAGTTACCTCTGGATATTCTAGAAAAAGAGACCAATAAATGTTCACAAATTTCTTGGCCTGTGTGGGCCACTAGGCTGACTGGACACAAACTCTTCTTTAATCATGAACTATTTCTATTCAATGAGAACAGAAATCTCAAATCAATGAAACCTAATATATACCTTCTTTCTTACTTAAGATGGTTTTTATTTTGGTTTCTACCAGTAGTAGCTGCAAGAATATTGATCAATGTCTTCCCAGCATACACTAGTTATAAACATGAGACACTCTGTTTTCACAGTAGAACATCTCCACGTACTCTGTTTTGAACTTGCTCTTTACTTTCCTTGGAATTTTTCCCGCTCTTCTCCATTCGCTGGACTTGTCTTCATCTTAAATATTAATCTAATTCAGTTATCTTCAATGCCTTCGATAGAAACAGGCTGTCTTCGATGGGCCAGATGACTTGCTAGGCACCGGGGAAACAGATGAATAGGATAGGAGCTTGTGGTCTGGTAGAGAGACAGTCACAGACACAAGGACCATACAGAGAAATAATAACCATAATAATGAGGATTCGTTGAGGGCTTGCTTTGTGCCAGGCACATAGTTTCCAACTTTTATGTATCTTCACATTGGCCCACGTGCTACTATCATTCCTATTTCACACACAATGAGGCTGGGGTGCAGGGAGGTTGTGGAACTTGCTGGGGATCCCTTAAACAGACAGAATTTGAACTTGGGGTGTCTGACTCTGAGGCTCTCATTCTCAACCGCTGTGGACAACTGTGAGTGTTAGTGCAGGTGAATGACTGGCTGATATGGGAGAGGGCGATCAGGGCACGAAGTGGTGCTGGCTACCATCTCTCTTGCTTCCCCATGAGCTCCTTGATTTGGGAACAAGTTCTAAACACCTCTGATGGAAAAAAGGAATAAACAGTGGTAGATAGAAAGATTAGAAAACATGCCTGGTCTTTCTTGACCACTGTGAGCTTAACCACCCTGGAATCTTCAGATTCAAAAGGAATGGTGGGCATTAAGATATGGCATGGTCGGCTTCTGGAGGTAACTACGACTGTAATGGACATTCAGGGCCAGGTTCCCCTGAGGAGGTCAGGGTCCTGCCAGGTGACACATCCTCTTCAAACATCGGCCATCATGGACATGATACGTTGGATCTGTGGCCATGTGACTAAATAGGTGGGAGCTAGCATTTATTAATGCATAAGCACTTTATGGGCATTATTACTTCACCATCGAAAACTGTCATCCTGTCATTACTCTGTGGTCAGTGCTTGGAGGAGGGGCTAGGAGGTCAGGGATACCTGCATTGACCCAATAATGCTACACAACAAAATCTGCAAAACGTCAGCATACAAACAAAAAAAGAGTTAGTGCTCAGGCATCTAGGGGTCAATTAAGAGTTGGCTAGGTGGCTCTGCTGATCTTTGCTGGGAATCAGCCGGTCATGGGCTGATCTAGGCTGGCTTTGGCAACATGACCGTGGTCTACATGCCTCTCATCTGTTGATAGGATAGCCCGGGTATGTTTCTAGGGTCATGACTGAGGCACATGCCCATTTCAAGACTGCATTGTCTCATGTTTGCTCATATCCTGTTGACCAAAGCAAATTGCATGGCTCAGCTGAGCCTCAGGTGAAGGGGCAGGGTGGGAGGAAGTTGCAAAATTATGTAACAAAGGGTGGGCCTATGGGAAGGGGGGAAGAGTTGAGGACATCACTCTGTTTAACCACAGTACCCAATGAATGTGTCTTGTATAAATGAGCGATGAACCCGTGAGGCTCTGAAAAGTTACAGAAGAGCCTAGTTACAGAAGTTACAGAAGAAAAGTCACACAGTGAGTGCCTCACAGAGCTGTGCTCTGAACCCAGGAAGGATGAATGACGCCATTGGGTGGCTTTGGAGGCCACTAGAGGTCCGAGTCTCCCTCTCTCCTGTAGCCTTTCCCCTGGTGTTAGCTGAGGCCTGGAGCTTCTATACCCAGGTACCAGAGCCGTTGGTCCTAAACCCAAACCAGACCAGCAAAGCTTCCATCCCTGGGAGAAGAGACATAGCAATGCCTACCAAGGGAACAGCAACTGGTTTCAAAGCCTCAAATGAGTCCAGCTTTTTCTTCTCCATTAAGATAAGTTTTGAAAGACAGAAGTTACGTGTGCTCGTTATCTATAAGATGGCCAGAGAGAAATGCCCAGCAAGTCCGATGAAAACAATGTAAAACCTATAGATAGCAACTGGGAATACTTGGGTGTATTTCCCTCTGCCTATTTTCATTATTATTACTTACAAAATTGGAAGGCGTTTTTGACAAGGAATTTTGGCTTAAACATATGCCATAAACATAACTCCCCCATTCCAAGCCCATTGAAAATCTTATTTTCAGTGGCTGCAGAATATCCTTCTGCATGGGTCACACTCTAATTCATTTGCCCAATTGTGAATTGAATATTTATGTTGTTTTCAACTTTTCCCTGTTATAAATAATGCCGGGATTCCTAATTTGTAATTTCATCTCTCTTTTCATTATGAAAATGACAAGCGGCTGTACATAAAATTTTGAGAAAGGAACGAAAAATACCTCCCCATCAACAGCATCAAAACCCTTGTAACTATTCTACCTTTTCTTCTTGTCTTTTCTTTCACACATAATTGTATGCTCACCTTTTCCTGACTATAAAAATAAAATACGATGACAGCGCCAAAAAAACAGGAACAAAAATCATCCATGATTCCACCAGCTGGAAGCAATCACTGTTAACCTTTTGGCCTGTTTTCCCTTCTTCCTCTTCTTATCGTTACTAATTATTTCTTATTATTTTACATGACGGAGATTACACTAAACCTGGAATTGTTTTATTCTTGTTTTTGCTTAATACTGTGTTGGAGCCTTTCTCCTTGGGATGAGAAGATTTATTTTGAAGGATTTTTTTTTTAAAGAAAGCATTAACTATTACAGCCTAATATTTTCCTGATTGCATGCTATCCCTTCGAATAGATGGGTCACGACTAATTCAACATCCCCATTGGGGTACAGCGTTAGCTATTGTTTTGCTGCCAGATTGTTGGAAGTGGCATTACTGGCGGTGGGCCGGAAGTATATGATCATCTTAAAGGCTTCTATATGGACACATAGCTAGCATGCAGCGCGCACCATACTGTGTCCTGATCTTACTTTGTTTTATTTTTAAAAAGATTCTACTTATTTATTTGAAGGAGAGAGAGAGAGCATGAGCGAGCACAAGGTGGGGAGGGGCAGAGGCAGAGGGAGAAGCAGAAGCGGACCTCGTGGTGCCGGGAGCCCAATGTGGGGCTCGATCCCAGGACCCTGGGGATCGTGCTACGTCCTTATTTTAACTTCTCTTCTTAGCATAAGCACGTCCTCCTAAACATCGATCGCTTTGAAAGAAGGGATGCTCCCATACATTTTGTGTCCCCAGTCCAGTGACTGGCCCCCAAACTGGCTTAAGTATCGATTAGTAGCAAGAGCATTGATCGTGGATCCAGGCAGCCTGGGTCCGCATCCCGAGGGATCTCTTCTGGCAAGCCCATGCAGGTCTCTGTCCTCCAGTTTCCTCATCGGATAATGGGTGACCAGGAGACTACCACCCCCCTGGGGTTTGTGAGGACTCAGTGCCTGGCTTCTAGCACTCTGGATATAAGCTTCCTTCGTTCTTTTTGAATTGAAAGAGTCTGTGTGCTGGTTAAAAGCAGAGGCCTTCAGAATCATGCAGCCCGAAGTTCTGCACAGCTTTCAGCTATAAAGAACTTCAGGTGAGACATTACTGCAAGCCTTCACTTTCTCCATCGATACAATGGACTGATAATCCTACCTGCCCACGGTGGGGCCGGTGCGTGAGGATGATCGAAGGGGACGTTAGTCAAGTGTGCAGCATGCTGCCTGGCAGCTAGGAAACACTGAATACACGGGAGCTCTGATAATTGCCAGAGAGGGAATACAGGCTTACCATCACATTTTCCGCCTCCATTTGCACTGATCGTCAGCGTTAGGAATTTGATGTGTCCTTGTAGACGTTTCTTTCTTTTACCGTCGTAAACATCTATGCGTGTGGGTACAGTCGCTGTGGCTCCTCTGATCATTGTTTTCCTTGTTCCCTTTTTAACCCACTGGTGGCTTGGAGGTGCTCCCTTTCCCCTGTTCGGGGCCCGGGCCCCGGCCCCAAGATGAGAGGCGATGTCTTCAGGGATCCTTGGCCGTGGCACGTTTGCCAGCCCTGCCCTGGGCCACATGGGTGTTTAGAAGCAGAGGGTTGTGGAGATGACCATGAGGAGCATGAGCTCCCTCACCATTTTGAGAGGAGGGTGTCTTCCACACTTTTTTGTAAATAGGAGGTGATGCAAGTAGCAAGGGCTTTGTACGATCTCAGTGTGGTAATTTTCCCAGTCCCAGGGATCTGAGAGCTCTCTAAAACACTTGAGAAAATCTGCTACGTTGTCAGCAGCCACCTCATGTGCTAGGCTATGCTGTTCTTTTCCTAATTGCATTCTTAAAATATGTGCTTGATGAATAATCAGCCCCATCTCCTACTTTCAATTATATTTACTGTATAGCCTTTCCCAGGGGATCTATTAAAAACACACACTCATTAGCTCCACAAGTATTTTCACAAAATAAAATTGATATCTCTCTTCCCTGAGTTTTTTGTTTTTTTTTAACCGAGGGACCAGTGTCCTACCAAAAGTGTGGCAGAAGCAGTGAAAGAGTGTGCCAAACAATCTCAGAGTGATAACAATTTCCCCCTCTTAATTAATTTTCTCCTTAAGCGGAGACTGACTTTTGCGGGGTTTGAATTGAGATTTTTTTTTTTTTTTTTTACATTTTCGGCTGAAGGGTTAATTGCTCGCTTTCAAATGCATCGTCTCGGGATATTTCTGCAGGAAAATTTATAGCTTTAATGATTAGTCAAAAAAAAATTTTTTTTTCTTAACAAGAGCCTTAGACTGCTAACTCGTAAAGTGGTCCTCGTCTCCTGCAGTGGTTCTCAGCTCTGTCTTCCCGTTAGAGTCGCCTGGGAGCGTTTAAAAGATGCCAGTGCCAAGAGCCCCCACTCAGACCACTTAAATCAGGATCTCTGGGCATAGAGCCTAGGCATCTGTATATTTTAAAACTCCCCTGGTGATTTTAGTTTGCAGCCGGGATTGAAAACCACTGATGTAGTGAGAAAGCCCTCATTTTACAGAGGAGGAAATGGAAGCTCAGCCGGGTTAGCTAATTGCCTGACGTTATTCTGAGAAAGGGACACAGGGTGCAGCAAGTACACCCCCAGTACCCCACATGCAGGGTGAGCTCCTAGAACTTCAATGGCATTTTCTTTTCCAGTCCTTCTAATGATCTGATGATTTTTTAAAAAAAGATTTTATTTTTAAATAATCTCTCCACCCAACGTGGGGCTCAAACTCAAGACCCTGAGATCAAGAGTCATCCTCTCCACCGACCAAGCCAGCCAGATGCCCCCTTGATGATTTATTTTAAACCCCATATTACAGAAAGGGAACCAAGGCTCATAAATGCTGAGTAACTAACCAAGGTGATACTGTCGGAAACTCAGACGCACATCTGTTTCCTGACCCACAGCATAAACGCGTTTGTTTCTCCTTAAACCTGTGTATATGGTCACTGGAGTTTCTTCGTAACCCTGTTCACAGTTCGGGACTTCCCGCTGAGGGGCTAGCTACTAGCACAGCTATGGCTAGAGCCTCCCAGAGCCTGTTTACAGCAGGAGCTCACTAGGGTCGTTCACTACATGATCAGTGCCGGTGACGATCGTCAGGATTGTTGGCTTTAGATAAAAGAGATCCTCGATCCAATTGCTCACGTGAAAGAGGAGTATAATGGCTTACCTCATTTCTAAGTCTAAGTATCCTGAGTATCCTGAGTATCTAGGTGCTCCATTCTAATGGGAAGGAGTCTCATTTATTGCCAGGTGTTGTTCTGGTTTTCCTATGCGTGTGCGCTTTGGCCTTGTGATGGATGTTCGTGGGCTCTGTGTGGGAAGGACTGTCGTAGTCTCACTGGCCGACTTTGGATCGCCTGACTGTCTGGGTGCCAAAGACGTGATGGCATTAGGTCTACGTAACCTCATGTCCAAGACCGTGAGGAGAGGCTCCTTTCCCAGAAAGTAGGGGTTGGAATGCCATGAACAGAAGCAGATGGATTCTAGAGAGGCAAAACAATAGGTACCTGCTGGTGACGTTGGTCCAAGAGGACCTAAGTTTCTGATTAAACTTTGAAAACTAGCTCTTGGGACAGCTGGATGTCCCCAGGAGCCCAGATAGTAAGCTTTCCTCTTCTCCGCAGGTGCCTGCCCAAGGCTTTAGAGATCCACCTTCCCAGGGGCCCACAGAAGCACTTACTCAGGCCTAGAATGCCCTCTGCATGAAGTCAGAAGCCACTCACCCCTCCTTTCCACGCCAAGACAGAGATAAGGAGCCACAGGGAAACTATTTTCCGGTGGTGTTTCAAACATTCCAAGAATAGGGTTTACTTATCGTGTGTGTGTGTGTGTGTGTGTGTGTGTGTGTGTGTGTGTGTGTCTCCCCACATCCCCACAAAACCAGAATTGCTTAAGGCCCCGTGAAGTCACTGTATATCAGTGAGTCTTGTCCATTTCCTACAGGATCTATTGGGAATGTTGCTAATTCCTATGGATCTTAAAAAAAGTGAGTGTGTGCGTGTGAGAGAGAGACAGACAAAGAGAGGCAGAGACACGCACAGAGGTATTGGGGCTCACTTCTGAGGAATCAGTAGGAACTTGGGTGCCCCCAATGACACAGTTACTCTGAACATTTGATGAATAACCGCACCATCATCATTTCTTGCTCCAGCAGTGAACAAGCACAGCTGCTGGAAGTGTTTTTATGAGGCAGTGTTTTGAGAGAAATGAGCATTATGGTGACAGTGCTGTTCTGAGCGGAAGCACCGGGAGGCCGGACCTTGCCGATGCTGGCTAGAGATGGAGGGCACTCCAGCTCCTGAATCAGGCCGCAGTGATGGGAAGCAGGTGGCGGAACGAAAGGCATCGAGGATATCGAGCTGTTGGTTGTGGAGTGTTCCAGAAAGGGAGACGCGTGAAGGGCAAGACACTCAGATAATCAGAAGACCAGGCGTATAAAAATGCTGATGGGGTGGATGAGATTCATGTACAAAAATGTTCGGCCCCGTTACCGCTAATAGTATGAGACATGGAAACAACTCAATTATTTCTCAGTTATGAAACAATAGAGGATTAGATCAATTATGATTCATTCATTTATATGCTGTTATGGGGCCATCACTAATGGTCCTGTGACGAATCTGCAATCAAATGGGGGAGATACTCTCGAGCCATGAAACATGAGCAGGGTACACAGCACAGTATCATCCCACTTACACACTCTCGGTTCCATTTACTTTGGTCCCACTCTTTTCTTCTTTCTTTCTCAAGCATTTAATACAAGCATATTTTGTTTTTATGCCTATGAAGTCAATACAGCTACACTGTGGGAATTTTGGAAAGCATAGACAAGTGTAAAAAATATTCTGTTACCTAGTGATAACTTCTGCCAATGTTTTTGGAGAATTTCCTTTCTATTTTTTTTTTTTTTCCGTTGTTTTGTCTTTCTGTGTTACCCTGGACTTCTCAGATCTTTGAAATCTTTGAAATCTCTGGAAACACTCTGGCCTTTGCAATTACCGTAGCTTGAGCCTCTATTTCGTAATCCATGGGTGGCCTAGTGGATTGAGTGAATTCACTGTATTTTTCCTCATTCTGTCTCCTGAGATCTATCACCTCAAATAAGGCCACCCACCCCTTTCTGTGTGTTTTCGCACAAAGGCTGTAGTGTGAAAAAGGTCTGGGATAAACTGGGGTAAATGACAAGAAGTGGTGAATGTCCCATCCTTCTGGGAATTCATTGACTCATCTCCATGGCGGAGAATTTCTCACTGTCATGCTTGCTGGTGAAGTCTAGCCTTTCCCCTACCCAACTGCTGTCTTGATCCTTGATCACCTCACCTTCAATGAAATAATGTTAGTGGGCAGAGGGAGTTAATTCTCTCTCGATGTATATAAAGAGCCTTGACTTTCAAATTCAAATTGAAGAGATGTTATTCTGCTAATATATATTTTTCCGTCCTCTACCAAAACCACATTTTACTTTTTGAAATTACGTGTGTGCATATATACATGCACAAACACATATGCACACACATACAGATGTGCACACACAGAATATCTATAAAGCACATGCACAGATATGATATATAAAGAATATATATAGTGTGTATGCACATCTATGAATTTTAATGGAAAAGTACGGCATATATTATTTTATAACTGATTTTCCACCTACAGTATTTCATAGAATCTAGGATGCCATCAAATCCAATAAACACCGTTCTTTTATATACCACTAAGGAACAAAAAATTTATGACATGCCATTGATGATAAGCTATATCCTGACCTAGGTGATGTCACCATGTAAAAGCATATGATTTTAGAATGAGTGAAACAGGGTTTGAATTGATCAGCCATAGCCACAGTGAGAGCACGTAAAAATTGTTCCCATGGGGCGCCTGGGTGGCTCAGTGGATTAAGCCTCTGCCTTCGGCTCAGGTCATGATCTCGGGGTCCTAAGATCGAGCCCCACATTGGGCTCTCTGCTCAGCAGGGAGTCTGCTTCCCCCCCCCCCCCACCTGCCTCTTTGTCTACTTGGGATCTCTCCCTCTCTGTCAAATAAATAAAAATCTTAAAAAAAAAAATTGCCCCCAACTCAACTCAGTAGCGTGCGATAATAATGGCTTATTGTGCGTACATAGGCAGATTTGTTTGGGGGCAGCATGGGGGGAGTCTGTGCCATATGTGCCATTTGGGGGCCCAGGCTAAAGGGGCAGTGGTCTCCACAGTATGTCATCCCCTTGGCGGATCAATGAACTATAAGATGACAAGCTGATGAAGTGTGCAGATTTCGTGCCTCTGATAGTATTATGTATTGCAAGCATCCCTTTAGCCAAAGCGAGTGACATGGCCAATTTCAAGGTCAGGATGTGTGTGTGGAGATATATATTCCACCCATCATGTCAAAGATGTGTACATAGAATATGCTACTGGGAGTGAAGCCTTGAGACCGATAATTCAATCAATAGAGTATTTCAAAATCATTATATCTTGTACTTCATGCCTTTCTTGTAGCCTAGCTCATACTTTTTGGAACAAAGTAGATCATAATATACGTAAAGTGCCAGGGGGGAAAAAAAAAGACCAAAGTAAACACACTGAAATGTTAACAATGGTTGTTTCAGAGATGGGATGAAAGATGGTTTTTATTTTCTTTTTTGTCCCTTTGATTTCTCTAAGTTTTCTATGATGAGTAGGTGTTGCTTTTAAAAGTCAGACAGTAAGGGGTACCTGGGTGGGCTTAGCTGGTTAAGGATCTGACTTTGGCTCAGGTCATGATCTTGGGGTTGTGGGATTGAGCCCCAAGTCCAGCTCCCTACTCAGTGGTGAGTCTGCTTCTCTTTCTCCCTCTGCTCCCTCCCCTGCTATGCTCTCTCGCTCTCTCTTAGTCAAATAAATAAGTAATAATCTTAAAAAGTCAGACAATAAACCTATACCTACATAATTCATGATTTCTTATAAGAAGTTGGTGTAGGAAACTAGTTAGGGAAACAAATAAGCAGCCATTTCTGAGGAAAATTCAGAGAAAGGGATTGGCTGTTGGGGAGGGTGGCATCAAGATACACGATCATGCTTGTTCCCCAGTGTTAGAATAAAGGTGTGGAGCAGATGATTCAGATACGAGATTATGGGGTGCCTGGGTGGCTCAGCCAGTAGACTGTCCAGCTCTTGGTTTTGGCTCAAAATCATGATCTCATGGGTCATGGGCTTGAGCCCTGTGTTGGGCTCCGTGCTCAGTGGGGAGTCTGTGTGAAGATTCTCTCCCTCTGCTCCCCCCTGAAATTGCTCATATGCACTCTCTTTCTCTCTGTCAAAAAAAATAAATCTTAAAAAAAAAAAAAAAAAAAAAGACATTCTGATCCTGGAGAATGAGACAGCAGCGTGTCTATCAGGATGGGTGGGCCACATTGGAACTGGGTCAGTGAGACCAGCTCTACTCATTAAAGATGGGCACCAAGGGCCCCAGGGAGATGAACTCTGCCATCCTTCTTACCTCCAGTGAGAATTTGTCGGATGGAGGTGAGGCTGAACTTAGAGGTGGAGGAAAGGGACTTCAGTTGTGAGCAGAGTCGGTAAAAGGAAGCTGAGCGGGACCTGAAGTATATTTGCTAACACACACACTGTGGCCCAACACCTGAGGACCCCGAGAACAGTGGCTTTTGAACTATAGCATGCATCAGAATCACCTTGGAGAGCCTGTGAAAATACAGATGGCCGCACCCCGCCCCCCCCCTCCATTTCCCCCGAGATTCTGATTTACTAGGTCTGGGATGGGACCTGGGAATTTGTATTTCAAATAAGCACCCAGGTAATGCCGATGCTGTTGTTCCAAGGACCACACTCTGAGAACCACCCCACTAAGGCAATGGTTCTCAACTTGCAATTTGCACCACCTGGAGAGCTTTTAAATATCCCAGTGCCTAGGCTGCACCCCAGACCAATTAAACCAGAATCTAGGGGTGGGACTCAGTCATCAGTATTTTTTTTAGAGCTCCCAAGGTGAAGACAATGTGCAGCCAAGTTTGAAAGCTGCTGCTCTAAGGAGAATTAATTTAATCTGTTTAACTACTGAGTACATTGGCAGCAGGTACTAAATTAACTCATCACCAACCACCACCCCTTTCTCTGTGGACTGGAAGTTGAAATGGTGCCTGTGGAAATCTCCTGGAAGAGTGGAGCTTAAAACTTGGAACTCTGACCACCTTCTTGGATCCCAACGAAATTGGGCAGGGCTCTTGCTGCGGGGTTGAGGAGAGCATGAGTAGAAACTTAACCAGCATACATCCTTAGTGGAGAGGGACAAAGGTCATGGTGAGATGCAGGCTGCCTTTATTCAAGAGTAAGACTGTGAACGATGCTGAGGTCTTACACAATGCAATACTATGTGTGCTTAGCAGGCAAAAAGATTTTGTCATCAGAAGCTTTCTAAGTCATCTCCATATGTCTTTGAAGTTGCCATGGGAGGATCAAAGCCATGTCATACAGGACGCTTCTCTAGCTATAGATTGAAGGAGGTGGAATTTGCTGCAGGTCTTGTCTGCTTTCTCTCTCCTCTTTCCACAAGACTTTCATCCTTCCAACCCAGGCATCCACCAAGTCTATTCTCTAGAGTGCTTTTTTTTTTTTTTTTTTAATCCAAGATGGCAGCCAGGTCTTTTCCAATGAGGTGTTTGCTTAAAGCCTCCCTCCTCCCATGGGAGAGGGCTTATCCACTTATATCTTATCCCTTGATAAAGTGCACCCTGGAAATTAAGGAGCCTTTGTTAGTGTGAGGAATGGCTCCTGAATGGAGAGATGACAGGCTTGGGGAGCAGAAAGGAAACTGTCTTCAAAGACCGTTAGGGGCTGAGTCATGTCTCCCAAAATTCACATGTTTTGGAGTCCTAACCTTCTGGGTATCTCAGGATATGACTGTGTTTGGAAATGGGGTCTTTAAAGAGTGAATTAAGGTAAAATGAGAATACATGGATGGGCCCTGATCCACTATGACTGGTATCCTCAAAAGAAGGGAAAATTTGGACACAGACATGAACAGAGGGAAGACCACGTGGAGTCACAGGGAGAAGATGGCTGTTCACAAGCCAAGGAGAGATGCCTCAGAAGAAATCAACCTTGATCTGACTCTTATTCTCTAGAAGTGGGAGATAATACACTTCTGTCGTGTAAGCCCTCCAGGCTATGGTACTTCGCTATCACAGACCTAGGAAACAATAGTGATTTGAATGGACAATTTAGGAAGAGGGATTCAACTTAATTTCAATAGGACTGAACCAAATGAGTGGATATTAGGGTAGATGGAGTGAGCTCGAGATAAATATAATTGTACATTCTTGACTGGTATTGCTAAAATAAATAACAACCCCCTTATATATTGTCTGCTTCCATTTATGAGTATGGGAGTTCTGCTTTGTAATTAGGAGAGGAAATATTTTCTGCAGTGGAAAGAGAGACCCAAGAAGCTAGAATGAGTTTGATCTTCATGGAGTCCTTTGGGCTTATTTTGAACCCCTGTGGAATTTAGATGCATGAGTTGGAAAAATAAGAAAGTTGATGTAACCTATTTTAAGTACTTCCTTGGCAGAATGCCTGATACACAGAAACACTCAAAAATGTTATGTACCAGCATGTCCACTATTCCCTTCTCCTCCTCTATCTTTGTAGCAGACACCTCTTGGTGGGTCTTATCGGTTGACAAGAATTGCTCTTCCTCTGGAAACTGCCCATCCCCATCCAAAGAATCATAAAGGTGGTGGACTATGTGATTTGAACCCTCTGGCCCAGCTCTGTTGGACCAGGGGGTTTCACGTCATCCAAGCTGGACCAATCGTGGTCTCTTCTCATGGGATTTGTCCTAAAAGACTCTGGCCTCTATCAAGATGGTATATAGAAATTCAGGAGATGAGGCACACCCATAATTATAATGATTACTTTTGCATGCATGCTGCAGGTTTGAGAATCACTCTGAATATTAGACAGAAATACAGGTGAGAAGTGGAGAGGAGTCAGTCATGGGTAGATTTTCATTTTCCAGCTTCTTCCTGTGGCCCCACTGCATTCCTACCCTTGAATCCTACCAGACCCCCGAGCCTTACAAGGAACACTTTTCTATCATGACTCTTTCCTGAACTTGGGTAAAATTTGCTGTGATGGGTATGAGGGCTATCACTTACTCATCTTTTTAGGTCCACAAATGGTATAGTCTGGATTACTGTTACTTGCAGCTGGAGATTACTGACTTAAAGCTCCTCTATACCCTCCTGACCAGGCTGAGATGACATCCACTCATTCCTCACTCTGAAGACTGACCACAGCTTTGCAGAGTAGCTTCATAATCTCGTGGGTCCTTAGTGAAGAAACTGAGGAAACTGGGTATTTATTTATTTAGAGAGTGCACCAGGGTTGAGTGGGGGGAGAGGAAGACGGAGACAATCCCAAGCAGACTCTGTGCTGAGCGCGGAGCCCACCAAGGGGCTCCATCTCACAACTTTGAGGTCATGATCTGAGCTGAAATCAAGAGTTGAATTCTTAACGATCTGAGCCACCAGCCACCCCTGGGGGTCCCATTTTAAGACCGGCATTCCGAGGGCCATTAAAGTCATGGACTCAGTTTCCAATCCAGATTTAAACTAGAAGCCACTTGATTTGGCCCAAGAGGTGAATTAGGCTTGATTCGTCATTTATTCCAATCTGTTAAATTTAATTCCCAGCCTCACCCTCCAGCTGCATGCTCCTAAACTTTAATTCATCCTGGTGGCCAATTAGCAATTCCCTCAAAGAAACACCTTTTGGGTGGCTGATTTACGTGCGATTTGCTAAGATTAAAATGGATCGACTCTGGATCTGTTTTCTAATCCCTAAAATGAGGCTCTGATGTGGGAATGGAATGAGATAGTGTACATACAGAATGTAGTGTGGTGCTCCACAAAGGGAAAGAGCTCAATATATGCCAGGAGCTGTTCCTATCATCCTATTAACATAGATAAGGCCACAAAGAAGATGCCCCGGGTCAGCCACCGCTGGGATAAAGCGTGGAGGGCTGGTGGATGGACCAGGGTTGGTAGATTTCGTCTGTCCCTTTTCCAAAGCTGAGGGTTAATGGGACCCATGAGTTGAAACCTGTCTTGAGGCTTTATGTCTCCTTGCCTGGGGTGGTGATCATATATTTAAGCCTTCTGGCCAAGGCATCTTTCAAGGCCAATTATTCAGCTAGTCCCTGTTCTGCTGACCCAGCTATTCCTTCCCACCAAGTGCAGACTGGCCGGCCTGACGGGCTTGTAAGAAAAGTATGCTCGCATCTGTGGCTGTCTCCCTCGATTTCTTTATTCTGTGTCTGTCCTCTTGTCTGTGTGTCTGTTTCCTTCTTTCTCTTAGGTTCCCTTGTTTGCACGTGGAGGGCTCATGAATATTGTCTGAGTGTGTGTCCATGAGCATCTGTCATGTCCGTGTGTGAGATTTCTTTGTCTGCCTGTGGCGATCACATCAGACTTATGAAAATAAAACCCGCATCCAAAATGGAAAAACAGGAACCTTCCTACGCCCTTTTCTTTTTTTTTTTTTTTTAAAGATTTTATTTATTTATTTGACAGATCACAAGTAAGCAGAGAGGCAGGCAGAGAGAGACGGGGAAGCAGGCTCCCTGCTGAGCAGAGAGCCCGATGTGGGGCTCGATCCCAGGACCCTGAGATCATGACCTGAGCCGAAGGCAGAGGCTTTAACCCACTGAGCCTCCCAGGTGCCCATTCCTACACCCTTTTCAAGCAGCTCATTTGTTTTGAAATCCTCTTCCTCTTCTTCTCCCTTTTAAATTGAACTAAAGTAGTTACTTCTTTGCTGGTGTAGAAATTTTGATGATTTTTGATAATCACTTTCCCTAAAGTTCTCTTAGAAGAATACTTTGAATCAGCCCATTCTAGGGTTTCCTTACAGTCAGAGATAAAACACCTTGATCAAGCTTCCATAAAAACACACATCACATCAATTAACGGATATCGCCAGGGGCAGGCTTCTTGTTCAACATCTGCTACTTTATTACTAACAGCACCAGCAGAATATATTATGGGGAGCGTGGCCGTGGATTTCCACTGGCCTCCAAGAATGCAGAGATTTGCACTAGGCCTGCTCCCTTTCCTAATGAGCCACATTAGCATTCCATATTGAACCCGCGGGGTGGCACATTTTTCTCCCCCATTCTGGCAAAACCACTAAGGCTCTTAAATGGTGGGGGCTTGATCTCTACCCTTAAGGAGGTTGTTTTCACAAAAGGCATCAAGAACAAGGACTAATGATAATGAGCGGTAAAAGCTATGTGTCTGGAGCACTTGTGGGATGTCAGTCTCTGTATTAGGCACTTGGCATACATCATCTCATGATATGAAACTAGTCCTATGTAGAGGCTTTATTATTTACATTTTGAAGAGGAAGAAGCTGGGGCATGGAGAGGTCAAGTATGTTGCTCAAGGTCACATAGGTAGTGAGTGGCCATAGGGCACAATGAAAGTTCTTTCTTCCCATCTCTGCTTATTTTGAGAACGACCCTGTCAGAAAGACCTAGGGATTGGGGATGTGATGGAGGCCAAACTTATCATGGTACTTGTCTTCTGGGCGAGTTTGACCCACCACTGGATCCTTCGATCCACTAAGATTGATCTTGGGTGGAGTGGACGCTGACTCAGCCTGTCTGGGGAGAATCCATCTCTGGAACTAACTCTCTTTAGAGTCTGAGTGGAAGAAGGAATCTCTCCTCCGTGGGATCGCTAAGCTGGGGCGTCAGTGGTTATCCCACCCACCGTGTGGAGAAGTTTTTCTTTCTGTTATAGGGGAAAAAATGAGGCCAATAGGCAAAGAGAACCAGAGTAAGCAAAGATGAGAAACAGAAGGAAGAAGAATCTGTGGAGGTCTGTGTTCCATGCTGGGTTCCACTTCCCAAGGACTTGATTTATGCAACTCTTCCCTCCACACTGAGAGTCACCACATTGCCCGCCCCCACTCTGAAGCCAAGAAATCCCCTTTGTGGTTCAAGCATGTTTGAGGTGGGTCTGGTGGTTGAAAAATATCCATGAATGGATACCCCTCCATTTGAGATGTCAGCTCTCATTCTCTTCCCCTTGCATATGCACTGCACTTAGTGAATCACTTCTAACAAATGGAATACTGTGGAAGTGACGGTGTGCATCTTTGGAGCCTGGGTCGTAAAGGCTTTGTTGCTTTCTCCTTGCTCTTTCTCTTACTTGGAGCACTCACTTGGGGGGAATCCAGTGGCCATGTTGTAAGGACACTCACACAGCTCGGTGGAGAGGGCCACCTGCCACGGCCGTGGGAGTGAGCCATCTTGGAAATGGTTCCTCCAGCCTTGAGAGGAATGCCGCCCCTGCTGACACCCTCCCTGCAACCTCGTGAGAGACCCTGATTCCTGGCCCATGGAAACTGTGAAATAATAAATGCTTGTTGTTCTAAGCTGCTAAATATTAGGGTAATTGCACAGCGATAGATAACTAGCACTGTGGATTTTTGTCACTTAGAATCGACAGAATCCAGACACGTTGAGAGGGGGAGGTACGTTTGGGGGATGCATATTGTTTGTCTCATCTATACCCACATCTCCTTATTCTGCCCACAGATCCATGACCTTCCTTTGGGTAACCTCGTGTCTTGCCTGGTCTCAGTTGTAAACTAGGTGGGACTGACTCCAGTGTTAGGGGTTGGCTGTGATTGGTTTAGAGCCAATACATTCCCTTTCTTGGCTAAGGTGATTGGTTTTGGAAGGGGCACCTCATCCAAAAAAGCCACTGAGTTGCAAGGAGATAATTTGTGAAACTTTGAAGGAAAATTTCCCTCTCTTCTGAAGAAGACTTCAGAAAATTCTTGCTTTCCTTTCCTGGAAGATGCGGTGTTAAGGTGTGAGAGTAGATGCTCCTACAGCCTTTTTGCTGTCATGAGGCAGGGTCCAGAATAGGGGGCCACTGTGTTTGGGAGAGCAGAGAGATTGGCGGATACCAGGTTTTTGATGATACTGTTACCTTACTAGCAAAAGCCTTACCTGAAGTCCTCCTATAGTTGTATTAGTCAGCTGAATCTATGCATTCTACTTATTGCTTAAGCCACTTTAATTTGGGTTTTCTGTTCTGAAAACCAAAGAGGTAGTTAACCAGGTCTGTGTGAATCCATTGCTCATCCTCTTTTAAACTGTCTAAACTGTCATAAATTATATCATACCATATTGAACATGATCAATGGGCTTCTGTTTAGAAGTTGTATCGAACCCATGCTTTTCCAGTTTCATATTAAAAAAAAAAAATCCCAAGAAGACATAGAAAAATGGAAACTCATACAACCCTGAAAACCCAAACTGATAATGAAGCTGTTGTCAGAATCTGCAAGAACGTTCTACGTATCATAGGATTGCTGGAGCTGAATGGAGAAGTACAAAATGATGGTCGATACACATTTTGATGCTAGAACAGGGCAAGCCTGATGGCTATAAACAGCGAAGGAGGAATGTTCTCTCATTTCACAGTTTAAAGACTACATGCCAATGGCTGGTCTCTGCTTTGTGCATGCTAACATTTGTCATCAAAGAGCATTGCTGAAAAAGTTCCTTCAAAAATCTTTATTTTGGGAAAAGATTTATTTATTTATTTATTTGAGTGAAAGAGGGAATGAGGGGAGGGGAGAGCAAGTGAGAGAGACAGAGAGAGAGAAGCAGACTTTCCATTGAGCATGGAGCCCCATGCAGGGCTCAATCCCAGGACCCCTACATCATGACCTGAGCAGACATCCAGAGTTGGACGCTTAGCTGACTGAGCCACCCAGGCACTCCAAAAAATCTTTTTATATCTTATGTTCAGATAAGTTTATTCTAGGTCATGCAATGGCTTAGAAAAAAAAATCTATTCCTTTTAAAACAATACTTCTAGGTACATTCTAGCCAACGGGTAGAGTAATTGAAACAGAAAACTCAAGAATGAGAATGTTTTGTAGAAATACCATATGATCCAGAATTCCACTACTGCATATTTACCCAAAGAAAATACAAATACGAATTCAGAAAGATATATGCACACCCATGTTTACTGCAGCATTATTTACCATAGCCAAGATACGGAAGCAACCTAAGTGTCTATCAATAGATGAATGAGTAAGGAAGATGTGCCTCCCCACAGGAATATTATGCAGCCATAAAAAAGGGTGAGATCATGCCATTTGAGACAACATGGATGAACCCAGAAGGTATTAACGTAAGTGAAATAAGACAGAACGAGAAAGACAAATACCATATGATTTCACTCATAGGTATAACAACTCTCCTCCACTCCCTGCCACAACACCCCAAATGAATAAGAAAACAAAAATCAGGATCGGACCTATAAAATACAGAGAACAAACTGATGGCTCCCAGAGGGAAGGGGGTGGGGGACAGGAAAAATAAGTGAAGGAAAGGGGGAGATACGGGTTTCCAGTTATGGAATGAATATATTATGGGAATAAAAGGCACAGCATAAGGAATATAGTCAGTGATACTGTAACAGTGTTGTATGGTGACAGAGGGTAGCTACACTTGGGGGGAGTGCAGCATAACCTACAGGCTTGTCCAATCACTATATTGTACACCTCGTAATGTCACATTGTCAACTATACTCAAAAACAAAACAAAAAACAAAAGCAATCACAAACTAAAAAAAAAATAAGAATATTTTGGCATGAATGAACTGGCAATAAAATTGATTATGAATGTTGACATATGTTTTGAAAGACAACATATGTATTGGTGAAAACAAATGGAAGCATGATGGGAAAGAAAAGCACGTTACTTTCTTCTCCTAAATAGAAGAGTGTCCACAGGTTCTGTTTCATTCTGGTCTGATAAATAATATGAATGATAGTAGTTTACAAATAATAATAATAGTAGTGATAACACCCATAATAATAGTCATTTAAAATAAAAGAAAGTAAATAAAGTAAAAATTAATTTGCAACTAAAAGTTATTAAATCTTTATAATGTTCTAGGTACTATGCTAAATGTTTCACAAGACAAATCTTATTTAAGAAATATATGTTAAAGTATGTTTTTAACTAACTTAAGTATAATGCATGACATCATTAAATCCAATAAATGCTGTGACAGATCCAACTTGAGTGAGGGACATACTTGAAAGAATAGATCATTTTTTTAAATGAGAAAGTTAAGTAATACCAAGGTGTCATTTATTGAAAAAATTATATCTAAGTTCACAATATGCCAATCAAAATCCTATTGGGACTTTCAGAGATCTGGCAAAGTCATTCTAACTTTCATCTGGAAGAATTAATGGGTGAGATTATTTAAGGACATTTTGAGAACAGGAAAAAATGGTCCAGTGACATTTGGAAAGCAAAGATATTTGTCTGAACAAATCACAGAATATTTTATACGGTTATGATAATTGAAACCATGGGGTATGAGTACAAGAAACAGTGGAATAAAAGAACTACTACTGAGCATATATATGATATAATATTACAACAAAGAAAGCATTATAAGCCAATGGGAAACAAGTAAATTCAAGAAGTCATTTTAGAAAAATTGGTTGTTTAGGGGAAAAGAGACAAGTTAGAGCGTCACAATTATATTCTCCCAAATACATTCCAAATGAATTAAAGAGATAAATGTGGAAAAAAAAAAAAGGAAGAAAGAAAAAATGCATACAAATAGTTTTCTCAGCTTGAGACAGGATTTTTGCAAGCATAGAACACATGGGAGAAATCACAAGAAAAATACTAATAGATTCCATTTTGAAGATTGAAAATGTTAAGTTCTGGGGATCAAATGCATGGCATGATAAAATGAAAAAGCACCGTGAGCAAAAATAAAAAGCATGTGGCAACTGGTGGGCTGGGGATTTACAAGAAATATGGTAAAGTCAAATAGTGTTACAATGCCAAATCTTTAAAAATCCAAAAGAAAGATTTGCAAGGAGCATGAAAAGTTGACTTCCAAAGTGAGACATACAGTCTATATGCATATAAAGAAAATGTTCATCTTTCCTAGGCATCGAAGAACTGGAAACTGGGGAGACAACAAGGTATCATTTTACCTATCAGATTGGCCAATTAAAACATTATAAGATGTCATGCCGCTGGGGTATGATGAGCACACACTCTAACGTGCTGCAGGTCGTGACATAAATTGGCACAAATTGCCTTTAGGGTCTCCTCTTATTCCAGTAAAATTGGGATGATCATATTTCTCCATGATGGCAAGGATCAGATGAGATAATAATTATAAAATCCCTCCAACAGAGTAAACGTTAATTGTTGACGCTGGAGAGGCTGTGGAATGGTGGAGAAAGATTTCAGAGGATCGAAGAGTGAGGTAGTAGTGTGTGAACTGGCCCAGAAATGCCATTCCTGTTTGCCTCCCAGATTTACGGATTTGGAAACAGAAGCTGTGTTGCAAGTGCTTAAAGAGAAGGGTCTTAGTGGGCTTTGCCCATGATGGATGGATGGACGGCTCACTCAGGCTGAACCCCAGGACAGCCGTCACGAATCAGGCTGCCGTTGGACAGCTGATCTCTCACAGCATCTCCTGCTCCAAACCAAGAGACCTGTGCCTCCTTAACCCCTCTTCTCATCCTTCCCTTCCTCATCCACTAACTTGGTTGATCCGGAAACCATCCCAGAAACACATGGATGAGGCGCATCATCATTTGCAAATCATACATGATTCCAAAGCTCTGAGTTGAACCCACTAGCTGAGAACTTCACTGACTCCAGATAAAAGATCTGGTCTTTCTTTCCTTCTGCTGGAAGTGTTGGATTCTCTACATCAGTGGCTGCCGCTTTTGAGTGCGAACATACAAAATAGGCCCTAACCAGCTGTGGCGGCCAATGTCTTCTCCAGAGAAGAAAGACTTTAAACGTCATCCAGCATAGCAGTGGGCTTCCAAAGAACTGGCATGCAATGCCCAGTGGAAGTGAATGTTAGTGAAGCGAGTGGTTTCTGATTTCGGAAGTGGTCAGAGTCATCCTGCTGCATTTGTCCATCCAGAAACTAGAAATCCCACACCCTTTGCATGCAGACGGACTCTGCAAGGTGCAGCTCACATTGACCATGTTTTCCAGATGTGGTAGAAACCATCCATGTGCAAAAGATGTTCCGGAAAACAATTGAGCTCGCTTCGGGTTCTCGTGAGCATATTTTCAGGTGAAGACTGGAGCTTAATTTTGAAATCTTAAAGGAAGGGCCAATTCGGGAGGGGGTGGTAATCGGTTTTTGTTTTTCAGAAGGCGTTCCAAATTTGCTTTATGGGCAGTCTTTATTCTTCTTTCAGAAGGACCATTTTAGAGGGCCCCCATTAGCAGTGCAGATGCGGGGCAAATACTCCTCCATAATCTTGGAGAACTTCTAGACACAGCTAAGTAACCATAAGACAGATGCTTCAGTCTGAGATGTTGAGTTTGCTTTCAGTAATACAAAATGCCCGTGGTGACAGAGCGGGGCCATTTTCAACTTAAAAAAAATTTTTTTTTCTAAATCTGAACATAGACTACTACTGTCTGCCTGGAAATGGTCCCCGTGTCTCGGGCAGTGTGTGGATGTGTGTGATATTGCTGGGGCCCCTGTTCATGGCCTA
>CM052890.1:27477999-27527305 GCA_028534135.1 Potos flavus
AATGCCTTTTGTCGGAGAGACTGTCCTTTTTCTATTGGATATTCTTTCCTGCTTCGTGGAAGAGTAATTGACCATATAATCATGGGTTTATTTCTGGGCTCTATATGATGGAATATGACTCAGTCATAAAAAGAATGAAATCTTGCCATTTGCAACAACGTGGATGGATCTAGAGGCTATAATGCTGAGGGAAGTAAGTCAGAGAAAAACAAACACTGTATGATTTCACTCATAGGTGTAATTTAAGAAACAAAGAAGAAAAGAGAGACAAAAAACTACAGACTCAGAACTATAGAGAACACACCGACAGTTACCAGGGGGAGATGGTGGGAGAATGGGGGAAGCAGGTCGCGGGATGAAGGAGCGCAGTTGTTATGAGGAGCACTGGGGATGTGTAGAATTATTGACTCAGTATATTGTACACCTAGAACAAACAGAATACTGTAGGTTAATTATACTGGCATTAAAAAAAAAAAACCTGAAAAAATTTTCTTGAAGATCATGATACCCCCTCATGAAAATTCTCTCAAGGGTTTCATCGCATTTGGGATGCGATGAGCTACTAAGCTCATGGATGAGGTGATCTCTTGTCCCACTTCCAAATTCAGATTTTACTCTCCCTTCACTCAGTGGGCTCTAACCGGTCCCCTTTTAGAGAATGAGGGAACTTTTGCGTTTTATTCGATATACTTGTATTTGTTCAAATATTTTGTAGTTGGAAATCTGTACACGTTACATGTATAATTAAGGTGAAAGGAGAAAGACAGCTGTTATTTGTCTCTTCTCGTATTTTCGTGTGGATGGTTTTTGTAGTTTTGTAGTGTTTTTGCTGAATTCTGTAGTCTTTTGTAGCTTCATGTTGCTGTGACCAGTGCGGTATATGTGGGGTTCATTGGTTTCATCCTAACCACCTGCGACAGAATTATGGGGATTGGTGGCTGAGGAGGTTGCTGGAAGTGTGCAGATTCTTGACCGTATGTAAATACTCCAGAGTAGGACCCTGGGAATCTGCAGGTCTGTCTATTAACATTTTAGGATCACTGCCCTGTATAGTCCTGAGGTCACATTTTGGGAAACTCTTAAGATAGAGGAAAACCCTATGTTAATGTCTGACCATTCCTCTTTATCCTTGTTTGTAACTGGGTCCTAGCCTGGAGGCTTGCTTGTGACTTGAAAGTATTCTTACCCAAGTCCTGTGCCAAAAATAAAACCAAGAGAAGCCATGATGTAGATAGAGTTGTTTTGCTTGGAAAGGAAGGGGGCTCTGTCTATGTTCTTCTCGATTTCATTAGGATCATTGATATTTTGCCTCAAACATCATTTGAAGAAATGGGTGGTGCTGGCTCAGTGAATGGACCCGTTCCATTATGGGCACGTGTATCATCACACGTGTGTATCAAATCCAGGTGTTGAGCTTAAGTCAGAGAACAGCAGAAATTGCAGTGGTATATCCTCTTGGGGATGTAGGTTTTGCTGCAAGGACTTTGTGGCTACTCAGAGGTGATTCTTGTGTCCTAAGGGTTAGGTAAACCTTCTGCTTTGCCCTGAAAATCTGTAGCAGAGTTCTACAGGCCACTCCCCTTGGTGCCTAAGGGCACTTGTTCGAAAAGCGGATTCCTGGGTCCTGTCCCTAATCTACTCAAGCAGAGTCTCCAAGAATGGTCCCCAGGAGTTTGTATTTTAAATAAGGTTTCTAGTTTACTCTAATGCACGCTGAATTCTGTTCTATGGTTGTGCAGTCTGCTGCACTGTCCACGGTGATAGCCACCAGCCCCATGTGGCTTTTGGGTGCTGGAAATGTGGTTAGTGCCACAGAGTGAGATGAGGATATTCTGAATCTGTTGGGTTAAATAAAATAGAATTTAAAAATGTGTATCGCCTATCTCTTTTTACTTGTTTAATGTAGTTACTAAGAAATTTAAAATAATGCATGTGGCTCACATTATGGTTCTTTTGGATAGAGAGTATCAGTGTCTTGTAAGCCCTCAGAGTGATATATTGGAAGGAGGTTCTGGCAAGTTCTCAGAACAGGGCGGTGAGTGGAGTCACCTTCAGAACTTGGGTAGGGGATGTCTGGTTCGTTTCCTAGACGTAAGGTTCAAATTCAGGCAGAGGTCTCTGCAGACATGACCTGGATGGCGTTCTAGAACTCGGATTTTCCTTTTAACAGGTCATGTGCAAATACTTCTCCACAATATGGCTTTAACCAAGATACCCCTCTTATTGGATTTCTGTTCCCCGACCAAGCCTGGGTGGGATAAAAGCCCACAGCAGGAGAAATGGCAAAATGGAATCAGAGGAAGGAAGGGAGATTGAGAGCAAGGGGCTTAGGGTCCACAAACAGTGGATGCTTAGCACTGCACAGAACCCTCTGGGTCCTTGGTGTGTTTGCAATGGCCTGAGGATCACACCTAGGTTTCTCGGTGTGTCCTTGGACAGGCTGGCATGGCACGGCATCATTGTGCACGCATCGTCTTGCACAAAGAAACAAAACTGGTATACAAATAATGATCCCCACTCTGCCTACCTGGCAGGGCTGGTGATGAACCGCAATGAGATCATGTGCGTGCCGGCGTTTGGTAGCACGCACACCAACGTAACTGTTGGCGATGTGTCGTTCCTGGCCGGGTCTGCGCAGCGTTGCAGTCAAGCAGCCTCACCCAGGGTGGCCAAGCGCCTCTGGTCTCAGCCGAGCCATGTCCCTCGTTAGTGTTTTATGGCTCTAACAGGGCTGCCCCTGTTCTTGCCATTGACCTAGGGGTCAGTCCTTTGTCACTGTGAGTACTGCCGCCGTGGGGAGATGGAAACCGACTCCTTGGTGAAGCTTTGGCTGAATTCCCCAAGTTGAACAGACCCTGCCTGGCCCCAGGATGGAGCCACTGGCCGGGGGCGAGGAGTGGGGCCGGGCTCCCGATGGCCGTCTACACTGCTGGCGGGAGCAGGAACTAATGTCTGATGATGAAGGAGACCTGGGGCCGGGGCTGAATCACCTGGGTCAGGCTCTGTCCAAATACACTCTGGGAAATAGGACTTTATTCCGACACTGGCGTTTCTTTTGTAGCCTTGACATAAGATTCCAATTTATCTGAATTTAGTACATTTCAAGGGCTTTTTCAATAGCAACCATGTGAGGAAACGGGTTGACCTTTAATTTATAATCCTCGTGTCATGGAGTTTAGCAGAGCTTAACCTATGTCGGTCGTGGTTCAGAGCCGCCTGCCTTGCTTTGGAAAAGGCAGGCCATGCTTTCTGCGTCAGTTTGGGGGCGGGGGGGGATTTTTTTTAAAGAAAAAAAAGGAACCAAGCGGTGAAATCAGTCTCCATTGTAAAAAGCAGAAGAGGGCCAGACAGAGATGGGAGAAGTCTCCAGAAAACATGAGGCGAATCTGAGACTTGGATGAAGTCCTGAAAAATACTCAGGACCCCGATCGGGTAAATAAAAATGTTTGTGGCTCTTGGTAACTTGAGAGCAGCCAGGCCGAGCCCGAGTGGCATCAAGGGCCAGGAACAGCAGCGCCAAGGTTAATGAGAGAGGCCGAGAAGGGTCTCATCAGGAAGTGATTCAGTACAGCATTTTGTATGCAGTGCTCATCAAGACGTCTTTATGGTTTCGAGGTCTATGCAGATGTTGTGATGCCTCGCTCTGGGAGGAAGTCTTGTTCCCTTGGTAGCTGGGAGCATTACTCAAGGTGACCTTCAGCTCTCAGTCCTTCATTGAGGACGGTCTCAGTTGAAAAAAACCTGCCTCATTCTAGGTGATGCTCGGGGCTCTGTCATCCAGCCCCTGTCCCATGCAAGGATGGAAAAGCTGATGGCCTTCCCCAGCTTGGGACAGACCTGCCAGGCCAGGTACCCCGGCTCCAGAGTGGAATTGCCTGAGGCCTCGGTTGGGCCTGCATCTTAGCGTCCAGTTTCCCGCTGACCAAAGCCTGCTTCCTTCCCCACTCCTGAGCACGGGCTGTTCCCGGGAGCACCCGCTGGTAAATGTCTTGCCTGTTAATCCCCATCTCAGGCTCTGCTACTCCGGACCCCACCTGTGACAGTTGCTATTTGGTGCCGAGTCTGTCAATTCATTAACAAGTGAAGATAGCAGAGAGGCCGAGCTTTTTGCAAATACATCCCCCTTATGGTCTTACGGATGGAAACAGTAAGTGGTGTGGCAGGCTTCATAATGCTCTTGTGAATATGGAAAGCGGAATAAGTTGGAGAGGAAGTTAAAGTTTTGAATCAGCTGACCATAAAACGGGGAAATCAGCCTGGATTATCTGGGTGAGCCCAGTGTCGTCACACAGGTCCTTAAAATTGAAAATGAGAAGCAGAAGAGGAGGGTCGGAGAAAGAGGAGAGAGCAGGTCCAGCTGGCATTGAAGATGGAAGGAGGTTGCGGCCACTAGCCATGGAACATGGGTGGCCTCTAGAAGCTGAAAAGAAAAAGCAAAAAAATAGATTTTTCCCTTAGAACCTCTGGAAGGAATGCGGCCCTGCTGACACCTTGATTTGGGTCCCGTGAGACCCGTGCTGGCCATCTATAGAAATGTGAGATACTAAATTTGTGTCTTTAAGCCACTAAATTTGTGATGATTTGTTACAGCAGCAATAGAAAATGACAAGTGGTATGACACCCGTTTAGAAAGCTAAGGACACGTGCATCAAAAGCCATAGAAGAGTTCTCTAATTTTTTACTCCCCAAGGATGTCCCATCCCTGAAGTTTGTTACTATCCGGTAATTGAACTACTGGGTATTTACTCCCCAAATACAAGAGCACCCAGGGGGAAACATGCACCCCGATGTTTACTGCAGCAGTATCTATATAATAGCCAAGATACAGAAGCAGCCCAAGCATCCATCGATTGATGAATGGCTAAAGAAGATGGGGGATAGATACACAACAGAATATGACTCAGCCATAAAAAAAAAAAAAGTGAAATCTTGCCATTTGCAATGACATGGATGGAGCTAGAGGGCATTATGCTAAGAGAAATAAATCAATCAGAGAAAGAGAAATGCCATATGATTTCACTCGTATCCAGAATTTAAGAAACAAAACAAATGGGCAAAGGGGACAAAAAAGAGAGAGAAAACAGGAAACAGACTCTTCACTACAGAGAACAAACGTGATTACCAGAGGGGAGGGCTGAGGGGGGATGGATGAAAGAGGTGATGGGGATGAAGGAGCTCACCTCTCGTGATGAGCGCAGGGTCATGTACGCAAGTGTTGAATCGCTATATTGTACATCTGGAACTAATAGTACATATGTCAACTAGTAGGAATTAAAATGAAAAAAAGGAAAGGAAATTACTGAGGAGAGAGCTATCTACTTGATGTTAATTAAAGCACTGTTTTGTTGCTGCCTCTGAATAGACCATTCTCCCGCTGAATTTTGTCAGTCACGAAAGCCCAGTTGAATCTGACCCCGTTAAACCTTCCAGAGCCAGTCAGGGCAGGAGCACTCTCGGGATTTCTCAGATTATACCGTGAACACCCCTACGCGGCCCTGAAGGTGGTCCTGGAGAGCATCAAATTGTTTGAAAAGGACAATTTCTCTTTTTTCTCTCAGGACTGTAACCACTCTGGCTCATTCTGAGGAGTTTCCATCAACTTTCTGTCTTGTGGTTTCCTTCAGAAGACCTGGAGTAGGTTCTTCTAGTGGAAAATGAGGGGTACCTTTTGGCCTTAGACCAACATGAATCACGACTGACGTGATGCATAATGAACGACTTTGCACATCAATCTTGATCTATGATATTGATTGCTTAAATATTTCAGAACCAGTGTTTGCATTTATATATAGGGGTGTGTGTGTACACCTATATAGAACATAAATATGTATTTAAAACAAACCCAAAGGTGTCCAGCTTTTGAGAAGGCTTCCACATAGTGTCAAAGTTCTTTCAAAATTCACCCTCAAGACATAGGGTCTGGAGTATAATGAAGACAAGGCAGAAATCTGGGTGGATTACATGGGGGTTATCCATGTGGGAGCAGAGAAATATCTTCCTGCCTGCTTACAGTGCTGTAACTCAAGGATCTGATGGGATACAAGTGTTTCCTCTTCTTTATTCCATCCAGCAAAGACTTACCTTGGGGCCTCCCCCTCTCTCACCTCCAGCAGCTTAACTGACGCACAGTGAAATTTGGAAGCCACGACCTTATGGTTCAAAATGATGGGTGCTCAGGTTGGAGCCACTAGTGATCTGGACCCACCAGGCCTGAGGTTCGGGTGGAGGAATCGGAAGTTTGATCAGGCCTTCTGGGAAATCCTTTGTGGTGCTTTGTGGACTCCGCTAGAGGAAGGTCTGCCCTGCTGGAATCCCCAAACCGAATTTCAGGCTCAGGATTCCTTTGCGAAAGTGGCTGATGAACTGGCCTCCACCGTTAAGTGGGGAGTCGGAAGCCTCCTCTTGGCTTCCCCTCCAGGGAGTTGTAGGAGTTAATCCAGTCCATAAATAAAGTCTCCGTTGCAAGTCAAATATTTATTTCCTATGTGGAGTAGGAGCGAGCCCCTTTTCTATCAAGCCTCATCGTGACATGGGTTGGAATAGTGCCAATGAAAAGCGATTACGCTCAGGGAGATTTTTATTATGTGATTTCGACTAACAAAGGGAAGACAAAATCCAATTAAATTCCAGGAAGGAATGACAGAGAGCGATCATAATGGAGCCATATTGTTCCAAGCAGGTGCCCCGGCCAGAGCTGCCGGAGCCGAGACAGTGGGCAGAGCGAACCCGTGGGCAGGTCGTGGGGGACGGAAGGAAAGTGGTCAGGAGACCAGCAAGAAGGGATCCTGGCCACTTGGAGGGGAGGGAGGGACTGAGGTCAAAACGATGCTGGCAAAGGGTCACCGTGTTTCAAAACATGGATGAGATTGAGTAGCTTAAACGCAAAGAGTTATTTTAATAGAAGACAGACTGCAGAGATTCTGCCTTTTCAGGCTGGAAAGACAAGGGCTAAGAATGGTGCACACGGAACTGTCTGAATCCAGCAAAGCAAGACACCGTGTGGTCGCTGAGCCCCGACAGAGGGACGTGTGGTAGGGGCGGAGTTTCTGACTTATTAAGGAGTGCGATTGATAATGAGGATGATGGTGGAGATGATGTGGGAGAGGAAGACGGTGATGGTGACAGTTGACGCCTGTGGTAGGCACACTTGGCAGTGGATGGGGAATTCCTCTGAGGGCTGTGGGTGCTGCAGGACACGAGGGCTCCAGGCTAAGGGCAAGAGAAGGAAGAGGCTCTGAGGACCACAGACTGTAATAGATGGGTGTTCGTGGGGAGCACACGCTGGCCCCTGGAAGGTTCACAGGGGCTGGAATGTCAGCACCGGTGGAGTCTGGGTGGCACCTGGGGTCTTGGAGCCTCCAGTGGGGAGTAGGAGTCAGATACTCTCCAGAGCCTGCCCTGGACAGTGCCTTCGGGACCTTGGGGGAAGAGAGGACGTGAACATACTTGCTTCCTCGAAACTGGGCCTGGAGAAGTGCCGTGTGGTCACCGATTG
The DNA here is from genome assembly GCA_028534135.1 of Potos flavus. Lineage (NCBI taxonomy): Eukaryota > Metazoa > Chordata > Mammalia > Carnivora > Procyonidae > Potos > Potos flavus. The sequence continues at coordinate 27,485,495 of CM052890.1, forward strand.
GTTCTGGTGCAGCGGCCCTAGAAGATGAGGAGAAGCTCAGGCTTGGTGAGAGATGAAGTGAAGGTCCGGTCCTGGGGTCAACCTGAGTCACAGCCAGCAGCTCTCCAGTCCTGAAGGCACACACGCGTTAACTCATGTGTTCGGCATTTATAATTCAAAGCTCAGTTCCAATCCAAGTAGTAGATACACACTGCAAAACTGTCCAAATTAGCCAAAGGCTAATTTTACAGGCAGTCATAATCGTAAAAGGAGAGGGGCGCCTGGGTGGCTCAGTGGGTTAAAGCCTCTGCCTTCGGCTCAGGTCATGATCTCAGGGTCCTGGGATTGAGCCCCGCATGTGGTCTCTCTGCTCAGCAGGGAGCCTGCTTCCTCCTCTCTCTCTGCCTGCCTCTCTTCCTACTTGTGCTCTCTCTCTGTGAAATAAATAAATAAAATCTTTAAAAAAAAATAGTAAAAGGAGAGCGTACATTGTTTGAGCACTTAGGGAGAACCGGGAGAACCTGGCTCAGTCATTTCCAACGATGAACCTTTCTGGGCCTCTAAGAACTGCTAGAAACTGTCATCACATTCTTTGTACGAGTGTGTTCAGAGGGATTCGAGACATACCCCTGAGCACTCCTGTGGATCACCGAGGCGGGAGCTGAGCCCCAGAATTCTGGCTTCCGAGGCCAGGCTCCCCTCCAGGTCTCACCTCTCCTCCTCCGACAAACAGAGAAACTAAGAGTCTGAGAAGTCGGGGGATGAACCCAGGGTCCCACAAGTAGGGGGTGATGGGAGTGGGTTCTAGAACCGAGGTCTTCCTATCCTGGGTCCTTCCCACGTGCTACTTCCTTCCTCATAGGCTAGCCTCCGAAACACCTCCTTTGACCCAGGAGAACTTTAGAAGGGTCCAAGGGCATGAAAGAATGAAGTCCAGGCCACAGGCCCCTCCCGGTGTGCTTAAGTAACCCGCGGAGAAGGCCAGGCCATTTATTTCCAGGAACAGCCTAATGATCACCCGGCAAGTCTAGTTATGGATGTGGTTCATCAGGCCACCTGGATATACTGGTGTGAAAAGCTCGCAGTCCGTCTCCGGCTGATGGATTGCCTGAGTTATTAATACGGAAAAGGAGGGAGATTTACTTTCGGTAGTGGAATTAAGGTGCTTCAGTGCACCCTGGACTAGTTGTTTTAAAATAACATGGGACCGAGTTTCTCTTGGAAAAGGACTTAATTTTTATTGAAAACCTACCACCTTCAAATGGCCGGGAAGTTGAAGAACTATAAAACTGTCAAACAGCCCCATTATTAAAAGCTTTATTTGACAAATCTCCCACTGCTGGGGTAACTCGTGCGTTTTTCCTCCTCGCTCACAAGAAATAAAACCACTCACTTATGCAAACTGCTGACAAGGAATGGAAACAAATGGACTTCTAAACACGAGCAGAGACACCCAGCCCCTTCCCACTGCCTAATGGAAGTTAGAGCTGTTCGTAAATCTCGGGGCGGCCGGGCAAGGCCGGTGGTTCCACAGCCTCTCATCTCCCTGGGTGCAGAGCTGAGGAAGACGTCCCTGTTGCTGGAAGGCTCTGTGTCACGGGCAGCGGTGACAGGGCGCAGGGAGGCGCTTTAGGAATCCAATCTTCCTGCATCAGCTTTCTGTCACTGCAGAGCAAATGACCCCCTAAGCGTAGAGGCTTAGAGCCCTCCCCGGACTCCTTGTGGTCTCTGGGGATCAGAGTTGCAGGAACACTGTTGATGGTCCTTGGCTCTGGATCTCATGGGGCTGCAGTGGGGATGTCAGCCAGGTCGGAGGCTCAGCTGGGAAGGGGGTCGTGTCCCCATGTGTGTGCTTGTGGGTAGCATTCGGTTCCTTCGTACTGTAGCTTCCGTTCGTTTGTGTCTGTTGGTTTCTCGATGGCTGCTATCCGGAGGCTACCCTTGGCTCCTCACCCGAGCTTAGGAAACCAGAAAGAAGAGTCTCCAGTGGGTCGGTGAGCGAGATGGAGTCTGACACATGTCCTGTAATTATGGACGGAGTGGGCCCATCACCTTTGCCACGGTCCTTTGTTTAGAAGCAAGGCGCGGTCTTGCCCATACTGAAAGTGAAGGGTTCTGCAACGTGAGTGCCAGAAGGGGTGCGTGACGGGGGTCACCTTAGGATGTGTCTGTCATGCTCCCTAAGCTCTAGTTAGGTCTCCAGCCAATCTGAGAAGAGTTGCTGAGTTTCGGGGTGCTAACATACTCATTGCAGATCACGCCGATAATGATTACGATTTCCGCATCGTTTACATGGTTTTCAAAATGGTGTTTACCAATCCGTGTTTTTTGAATAATTGGTCTTCCCCTTACACATAGACTTTCTTATCGGCCATCACTTCTTGAATGCCCGCTCCACTCAAGCTTGATCAGAAGTTCCGATGAGCACTTAGAACATTGCAAGACCTAAGTATGTTCAGGGAATTAGCAGGCCTGGGTATTTTTCTTTTTGGGTAAGTGAGCAGGTGCACTCGGGAGCAGGCAAGGAGGGAGGCAAAGGCAGGGATGGGAGGAGATGCACACCAACGTTCTCATTCGCATGAATTCATAATGCAGTCTACAGGGACGAGCACGGTAAAATACTCACACTGCATTATTTTCTCTTGCAACCATTTTTAAATGTAGAGTTCTGTGGCACTAAGGACATTCACGTTATCTCATAACCATCCCCGCCACCCGTCTCCAGAACTCTTTCCGTTGTCCCCAACTGAAACCCTGTCCCCATTCAACGTGAACTTCCGTTCTCCACTCAGCCCTGACACGGGCCCTTCTACTTTCTGTCTCTGAATCTGGGACTTGAGGTGCCTCCCGTGAGTGGAAGCATGCAGGGTTTGTCCCTTTGTGACTGGCTAATGTGCCCCTCAGCATGATTTCCTTAGGGTTCACTGGTGTTAAAGCACGTGTCAAAATTCTCTTCCTTTTTAACCTGAATAATGTTCCACTGTATATATACGCTGCATTTTGTTCATCTCTTTTTCTGTTGAGGGACCCTGAGTGGGCTGTTTCTACCTTTTGGCTGTTGTGAATAGCGCTGCTGTGATCAAGGGGGTGCATATACCTGTTTGGGTCCCCGCCTTCACTTCTCTGTGGGCGTACACCCGGGAGTGGAATTGCTGGATCATAAGGTACATGTGCAGTTCTATTTTTTTTTTTTTTAAGGATGGCCGTCCCATTTTCCACAGCAGCTGCATTATTTTATGTTCCCAGCAGCAATGCACGGGGTTTCAAATTTCTCCACATCCTTGTGGTTTTGATTTGCATTTCCCTAATGACTAGGGATGGTGAGCATCTTTTCAGGTGTGTATTTCTATTTTGGGAAAGAATTTTGGGAAGACTGCAACACGCCCTAGGGGAATTTCCGGCAGCTATAAGGAAGGGACCTCCCGCTTCCAGACCCCAGTGCCCGGAGGTGCACACGGGGCCTGTTGCCTGCCGGCGTGAGGTCATTCCCGCCACTCCAGGCCCTGCAAACTCCCTCGTAGAGCTCTGCTCATTCATCTTGGTTATCAAGTGATATCCCGCCTACAAAGTCTGCTGAGTAAAGCGCGGCCAGCTGCCATCTCTTTAATATTTAGAAATCTGCCTTAATAAATCCTAGCTCTTCCTGCATGTTGCTATCTGTATTCGTGGTCTCCAGTTTTCTGGGAATTCAGTGGGATGGTTTCTTATCTGTTAGCTTGTCAGAAACAGGCGCGAGGACAATCAAATGTTCATCTATTCGCATCTGGTGTTCTGCGGGGAACAGCGTTTAGACCCCTACCGTGTTTAACTGTATAAATGGTTTCTATCTATCATCTAAATCAGAACTGCTTACGTGCAGAGCAAATTGCATCAGATAGAGAGCCACACGGGATCGTTGCCGGGGACTGCTGGGAGCTGGTAGAATCCTCACCACCGTCCTTTGTTACTTTTTCCGTCCTGATTCCTGGTTGAAGTTGGGTTTTTAGTCATTGCACTGATGCATGTGTGTGTGTGCGCACGCGTGTGTGCATACGTGCACACGTGTGTATCTCTGGGTCTGTGCGTGTCTGCATCTTCTATTTCTCAGGCGCCTCTCTGTATTTGTGTGTTTGTGTCATGCATGAGGTGCCATGTGTGCTTTTGCATGGTTTCTTGGTGTTTGTATGTCTGTCTGTGCTTATGAGTGACTTCGCTCTGCTGGTCTCAGGGGCTCTGTGCTGGCATGGGTCTGCCTATCCGTGTGAGCCTGAGACGGGCTGTATCCGGGGGTCCGTGTTGGTGTGTGGGTTTGGTGTGGGTGTTCCTGTCGTGCGAATCCTTTCTTTTCCCACTTTACCCCGCTGCTTCTGTGGGCAGGGGCACACCATCTGTTTTCGAGCTTGAGGACAATGATTAGTTTGGACCGTGATGGCCACAAGCAGCCTTCCTGGTGATGCGCCCAGGGCTGGTCTGCGGGGCTTCTCGGGGTGGCTCCCACCCTCGGCCCCGTACAGCTGCGTGCTGAAACCCTGTAATGCGGCAGGGTTACCTGTGTTGAAACCTTTCTGCTGCACACGGGTGCCTCCACGGCCACATCCACGGGTCCCCACCAAGGAAAGTGATTCGAGGTGACAGGAAACAATCCACTCTCTGGCCAGCTCCAGGCGGCTCTCTGCCCTGAAATTTCCCCATTGCCGGGGTCTACGGCATTATTCATCTCTGTGTGCTACCCTGGTGTTCCCCTCTGAGCTCCTGGGGAAGCCTCGATTGTCCCTTCGTGCTGTGCTGCTGAGGCCCAGAGGACGGTGGCCGTGTTCCCCGTCGCCGTCCCCACACTCATCAGTTGGCATTCAGGCGGGTGTGGCACTCCGTGCAGTAGAGGGCCTGGCTCCTTGCACGCACTGCCTCCTTCCCCGCCAATGTCACACCCTCGGCACAGGGAAGATCACTTCCGTTTTCTCAGAAGGGGTTGATTTTGGCTGAGCGATCGCCCCGAGTCAGACATGATGCTCAGCCCTTTCCTCGAGCTGGACTGTGTAATGTGGACCACAACTCTAAGAAGCGGGTATGATTATTTCCTCCATTTAGCAGATAGGAAAATGGAGACCAAGAGAGGTTAAGTAACCTGTCTGCGATCACATAGCTGGTTATTGGTAGAGCTGGGGAGACAACCCAGACGTGTCTGTCCTAAACCACCACGGAGGGGAGAGATTGTGATCGGCCAAGCCCCTGGGTTGTTCTCACATGTTACCGAAGCCTGCCAGCTCTATGGAGTATGCCCAGAGTCCAGCCACTCTTCTTTGCCCGCCACCACCACCAGGCTGCCCACCAGGGTTACCTCTCCTGGATATGACAACAGCCTCTTGAAATGGCCGCCTTGGCTCTCAGTGCCCCCCAGCATTCCTTCTCCACACAGGAGCCAGAGAGACCATGAACGTGGAAGCATTAAGTCTATTCACATCGCTTTTCTCCTCCAAGCCCTCCATGGCTCCCATCTCACCGAAAGCAAAAGCCAAAGTCCATCCCACAAGACCCCCCTGATCTGACCCGCCATCACCCCGGCCTCATTAGTCCTTGCTTCCCCCCTGCTCGCCCCGGCCATGTTCACCTCACTCATCCTCCGACAGGCCTGCAGTGCAAACATGCCATGATTGCAACTCTTCCTTCCGCGGGGCTGTCTCCCCCAGACCCGCCTGGCTAGTTCTCTCCTCACTTCCTTTCCTGCACCCTCTCCTGCCCTGCAATTTCAACTGCTCTCCCCCAGCTCATAGCCCCTGACTTTATCTTTCTCCCTTAGCGCTTATGACCGGCATCGATGACTATAGATTTTATTTATTTATCCTGTTCGTTTTCCATCTCCCTGCTGGCAAGAGCCTACAGGGATTGCTGTCTGTTGATTACCACGCTGTACATGGCACACAGTACACACTTAGTTCGTATTGGCTCAGTGACATGTATATGGCGACACACGCATGTAATCCAAAATTGAAAAAGGTACAGGAGAGAACATTTTCTTCCCTACCACGGTCCTTTAAAATTTTCCCTCCCAGGAAGCAACGGCTGTGGCTGATTATCCCGTATCCTCCCAGAGATGTTTTATATAAGCAGACATCTGTGTGTATGTCTGTCTCCATCTCTGGCCCTTCTCTGTTCCTATGTCTGTCCCTGGCGCTGACCCTCTCTCTCTAGAAATTAATGGTTAGTAGGGCTGCCATCTGCACCAAGGGACAGGGGAGAGAAAGAGGAGGCTTGGAATGTCAGCTGTGCTGTAGTACTGTGTGACGTTCTGGACATTCCAGTTTCCCTTGCAACCGCTCACAGGGCTGTCCTGAGGATTTCATTAGCTCATGCATTCTTTTATTAGGAAATATTTACTAAATGGCAGCCAGGCGTGAGGCTCAGGGGACACAGACCTAAAGAGAGTGGCCGAAAATTCCTCCACTGCGTGGATATTATTGTCTGGGGCGCTCTGCATTGTGCCTGGCGCAATGGGCGCACAGTAGGGCCATCAGGTATGGGCGCTTCTGACGTTCATCCTCATCGGAGGGGGACCTTTTCTACTTGGGACAGCTACAGCAGAGGGAAGGTATTTGAGATCGCCTTGAGGGACGAGAGCACGGGTTTTCAGGAAGGGAAGGGGGTCAGATGCTAAGACTTTCCCGGCAGAGGGGGCAGTGTGGGGAAAGGTACTGGAGGGCAGCTCCAGGCTGTTTGCAAAACCGAGGCATCTGGACCACATGAAGCATGGGGGTGAGCCGCCTGCCCTGGTGGCGTCTAGGTTGTCCTTCACCATACTTGAGGACCGACTCCATGGCTCTCTGATTTCTTCTTTCTCAACGTGAAGTTTGTTCCTTGCTCTGACCTCAGCCTGAGCAATTCTGACCCTTGGCTCCCCATGTCTTGCCGAGCTTCATACTGTGCAACTCCCTGTATTTCCTCCATCCCTCCATACTCGGTGACCTGGTATTTCGGCAGAATAACCCACGATGGGCCAACTTTTGCTCATGTGTGTTCTTCATCTGTTTCCTTATGGTTTTTAATCATTCGCTTTTGATTTGATAAATGAGTTGAAGCTTCTCACAATTTTCCTGAAGACCCAGGGTAAAAAAACATCCTTTCTGGTAGCTATTGCAGTTGTGAGGGGAAAAAATGAGCCTTCTCTATAGTCAATAAATCACTTTGTCACCTTAATCTTTTATTGATCTCAATAAAAGTTGTATTTTGTTTCTTAACAAAAATTCACCAGGGAAGACATCCTGTACAGGTGGGGGCACAAAGAAGCAGTGGTCAAGCCATCACCTTGCATCGTTATTTATGGGAGAGCAATGAGTTTGGGGGGGGGGCAAGAGACGAAGAAACCATTCTTGCAAGTGATGCATCATATTTTAAAAGACACACTTGACTCCAGGTAGCCTACTCACAGACAAGACTCTGAAGCTATATTTTATGCAGACTTTTATAAACAGGTCATAAACATCCCACTTCTCCAAGTCAGGATGGGAAGGCTCTTTCTCGCTTGCAAGCAACGCATCTATGCGGTCAGTTAAATCTAGAATATGGCAATCATTGTACTCAGACATGGCTCGATCTCTCGGGGAGGATTATCAAAAGAGGTTACTCAGGGAGGAACGAGTAACATTTCATCAAGGCTTGGAATCAAGCTTTTTTTTGAGGTGTGGAATAAATATATTTCCCCCTCAGTGCAGAGGTAAAGACATCCTAATAAAAAATGGTCTTCAATGTTAATGTTTGTGGCTTGCTCATATCTCCCCAGGGTGTGGGTAAAGGGAGGATTTGGTGATTCAGGCTTTAAAAAGAAGCAGCAAAGGAGAGCAGTGCATGCACTCAATACTTTTACCGCTTGCCTGCTTTCTCTGTAAGACTCAACTCCGTGGTCATCTCTATCAGGGCTTTGTTGCTAGGATCTTGATTCTTATCGTCACCAGACAACCTGTGATTTTCTTCATCTTTACCGTATAAATCAGGCAAGGTCCCTGGCTTCACAGGGCTTACATTCTCAGTGAAAGGACACACAACCGAAGCACAAACCTTGGTGTGTGGCGGGTGCTCAAAACACAGAAGTTCAAGTTTGTCTGTTTCCTTCATCTAGTGGATGGTTGCCACAGCTCGTCTGGGCACACAGAATTTTTGTGTGTGTGTGTAGGGATTAAGGGTTTATATCTCTTGAAAGGCATGAACCTTTTAAAATTATATAATGTATAATTATATATAATTAGTATATATTATATATAATTCATACATAATAATTATATATAATATGTATATAATATTATATATTATAAAATATGTATATATAATAAATATAATATATAATTTTATAATATATGTATATATAATATATATAATAAATATAAATATAGGGGCACCTGGGTGGCTCAGTAGGTTAAAGCCTCTGCCTTCGGCTCAGGTCATGGTCTCAGGGTCCTGGGATCGAGCCCCGCATCGGGCTCTCTGCTCAGCAGGGAGCCTGCTTCCCCCTCTCTCTCTGCCTGCCTCTCTGCCTACTTGTGATCTCTCTCCTCTCTGTCAAATAAATAAATAAAATCTTTAAAAAAATAAATATAAATATATATTAAATGTATATAATAAAATTATATATTTATTTTTCTAAAGAATAATTTTACTTTTTGGTATTATCCTGGTTGACAGTAATTGAGTGCTTTCACCGTGTCAAGCATCACGGAGTCTTATTAGGAACAGATGACCTTTACTGTGTGCTTACTATGTGCCGAGTGCAAGTACATGGTACTTTTCATGCATTTATCTTTTAATCTTTTTTTTAAAGATTTAATTTATTTATTGAGAGAGAGAGAGAGCATGAGCAAGGGGAGTGGGCAGAGGAAGAGGGAGAAGCAGACTCCCTGCTGAGGAGGGAGCCCCATGGGGGCTCGAGCCCAGGACCCTAAGATCACGACCTGAGATAAAGGCAGACGCTTAACCAACTAAGCTACCCAGGTGCCCTCTTTTAGTCTTCATTACCATCCCAGGATGTAGGTACTGTTATCTCTGCTTTACCAAAGACGAAATCATGTGCATAGACGTTAAGAACCACTCCAAGCCCCCCACACCCCTGAAATGGCAGTCAGACGAGGCAGCCGGACTCAACAGCATATGCTCCTCACCATTTCACTTTTCTCCAACTCTCTAGAATTTTTTTTATCCCAATTGTCCTAAAGGAAAAACTCTCATTAGTATCTGTACAAGCACTCCTTTTTTTTTAACTTTAATTTAAAAAATTTTTTAATTTAAATTCAATCTAGTTAACATATAGGGTATTAGTAGTTTCAGAGGTAGAATTTAGTGATTCATCAGTTGCTTATAATGCCCAGTGCTCATTACATCAAGTGCCCTCCTTCAGGCCCATCACCCAGTCACCCCATACCCGCACCCTCCCTTCCAGTAACCCTCGGCTTGTTTCCTTGAGTTAAGTGTCTCTTGTGGTTTGCCTGTCTGTTTTTATCTTATTTTTCCTTCCCTTCCCCTATGTCCATCTGTTTTGTTTCTTAAATTCCACATATGAGTGAGATCATATGGTATTTGTCTTTCTCTGACCAACTTATTTTGCTTAGCCTACTACCTTCTAGTTCCATTGATGTCATTGCAAATGGCAAGATTTCATTCTTTTTGATGGCTGAGTAATAATCCACTGTGTGTGTGTGTGTGTGTGTGTGTGTGTGTGTGTATGTATGTATCACATCTTCTTTATCCATTTTTCTGTTGATGTACTCCTGGGCTCTTTCTGTAGTCTGGCTATTGTGGACACTGCTGCTATAAACATTGGGGTGCAGGTGCCCCTTTGAATCACTATGTTTGTATCCTTTGGATAAATAGTAGTGCAATTTCTGGGTCATAGGGTAGTTCTATTTTTAACTTTTTGGGGAACCTTCATACTGTTTTCCAGAGTATTGCACCAGCTTGCATTCTTACCAACAGTGTAAGAGGGTTCCCCTATCTCAGCATTCTCGCCAAGATCTGTTGTTTCCTGAGTGGTTCATTTTAGCCATTCTAACTGGTGTAGAATGGTATCTCATTGTGGTTTTGATTTGTATTTCCCTGATGCCAAGTGATGTTGAGCATTTTTTTTATGTATCTGTTGGCCATTTGTATGTCTTCTTTACAGAATGTCTGTTCATGTCTTCTGCCCATTTCTTGACTGGATTTTTTTTTGTGTGTGTTTTGGGTGTTGAGTTTGGTAAGCTCTTTATAGATTTTGATACCAGCCCTTTGTCCGATGTGTCATTTGAGACTATCTCCTCCCATTCTGTAGGCTGCCTTTTAGTTTTGTTGAATGTTTCCTTTGCTCTGAAGCATTTGCAATAGCCAGACCAGAAATTGAATATGTTCTGGTATCTATTTGGCCTGTCTAGGACATTGGATAAGAGCATGTTTCCAACCTACAGTTTGATCTCCATTCATCACATGGTCCTCAGAATCCATAAGCCTGATGCAGCCTTAGGACTGGGTGTCAGTGGGGATGTTCTGTAAGCATGTTTGACTGTGAAAAGGAGAGATTGTCCAGGAAGACCCACCTAAACACCAGCTAAAGGGATGATTCAGCAGGCCTCCAAATACAGCACTCTCCCTGGACAGCATTACCTCCTGTCATCTCTTAGCTGGTCTGCGAGAAGGAGGGTGGAATGTGTACACTAATTAGCACATTTAGCCTGGGATATGCCAGGGAACTGGGAAATGACTCTGTACGAATTTTGGTTGTCCTTTTTCCCCATCCATATGTAGCGATTTATCCACGTACACATTGTGGAAAGGCCATGCCTGTGTATGTTCAGAAAAATATAAAGCACTACATAAAACAGGGAATTGTTAGTAAAACAGATGCAGCGTTAATTGCACTGGTGAGAGGAACATAAATAAAACAATACACATACTAGAAAATCCTTTTATGATGCTCAGGTTTTATAAAAGTGGCTTCTCTGCAAAGGTAAAGAAAAAAAATAACAGTGGAATTACTAGGATTGCATCTTTAAAAAAAATTAGATCGATGCTAATGAGTCACTGATTTCCAATGTCTTATTCATTTCTTTCCAGCCAACAAATATTTGCTGAAGGTCTGCTATTCTAGGCCAGCCTGTGTGCTCGGTGCTTACAGTAATAAAGACGGAATGTTTTGACTTTGTCCGCAAGGGAGTACAAGTTTAAATGCCCATGTGAGTAGTTAGGGCGGTGGTTCTCAATGGTCAGGGGGAGGGTACTAGGGAAGTCGGCATTATCTGGACACACTTCCGGCTGTCACATGGGGAGAGTGTGCTGTTGCCATCTGGTAGGGAGAGGACTAGGGCACAGCTAGACATCTTACAGTGTACATGACAGTCCCCCCAAACAAAGAATTATTTGGCCCCTAAATCCAGTAGGAGCCAAGGCTGAGAAACCCTACTTCAGAATATTAGTTCATGAGTTTTGTAATAAGGGCATATTCAAGTTCTGCAGGAACACAAAGAGAGCAACTAAGTCAGCCTCTGGCATTGAGAAAGTTTTATGAAGAATGTGACATTTGAATTCAGCGATAGATTCTTAAGAGCTTCCTTGGTAGGGAAGAAGAGGAAGGGCATTTATGGCTGAAGGACCAGCATTTGCAAAGGCCTTGGAGGCGTGTAGGAACAAGGGGGATTCAGAGAATGATGGCAGCTCTAAGAAGATCGAAGCCTCGTCTGTGTGTGTGTGTGTGTGTGTGTGTGTGTGTGTGTGTGTGTGTGTCCGTCCAAGGTGGGGTGTTGCAGGGGATCAGACAAAGTCATCAGGGCGAAATTGTGAAGGGCTTTCAATGCCCTGCTCAGGGCTCAGGGGCCGTCAGTTAAATCGGGGATCAACACATAACAGTCCGAGGAACCAGTCCTACGCACAGGGCATTTTTGAATGAGTCATTCATTAGCTGTGAATGGTTTTCCCATGTTTAAGTGTTGAAGAAAATCTGAAAAAGAAGATTTTTGTGACACATGAAAATGATAGGCAATTCAAATTTCTGTGTCCATAAATAGTTTGCTGGCACACGGCCAGACTCATTTGTTTATTTATTGTCGGTGGCTGCTTTCACAACGACAGTAGTTCAGCTGAGGAGCTGTGGCAGAGACCGTATGGCTGGCAAAGCCTAAAATATTTACTACTTGGCCCTTTATATATTAAAAAAAAAGTCTGCTGATGCTTGAGTTAGAGGAGAGAGCAGGATGTGATCACATTACAGAAATCTGGGAGATGACCTGCAAGGTTAGAGTTCTAGGTGGAAACTATCATTAATCCAAGCGAGATATTTATGAAGGTAACACATCAGTCAGCATGTGCTAGGCTCCGCTGCAGTAACAAGCGAGCCCTCAAGTCTCAGTGGCTTCCAAGCTAGTTTTTAATTCAAAATACACGTCTATCATGGGCTCCCTGGGGTTCTCATCTGTTTTCACTCCAGGATCCAGGCTGAGAGAGGAGCCTCTACCTGGAATATTTCAGCTGTTGTGGCAGAGGGAAAAATAGGCATAGTAAGTTACATAGTGGTTCGCAAAGGTTCTGCCCTCGAAAGACACACAGTGCTCCTACTCGTAATCCATTAGCCAGAGCGGGTCTTGTTACTCCCGGGCTTGACATGGCAGGGATGGGTAATCCTTCCACAGGGATGGGACCCAAAGGCAACAGCAGAATTCATGGAGATGAGGAGGCTGATCCGCTTGCCATCTTAGAGAAAGAATGTACTGGAAAGAGGAAGGAGAAGGCAGTTTCCTGGAAAATAAGATGATGAATGCATTGGGGGCAAGGTGAATTTGGGATGTCTGTGAAGCTGCTGGGGAGGGAGGTCTGAATCTCAGGATAGGTGTAAGAAACTGAAGAGCGCCATCAATCTTCTTTCCTCCGTGGTTGTAGAAAATGATTCTCTTCCTAAATTTGATGACAACATTAAGTGTTTAGCACCGCGCCTGGCACGGAATAAGGTAAAGACTTATTATCATCACAAACTGTAGTAATTATCCTTTTTCCTTCAAATCACTGTAACCACGGAAATAATAGGAATGCCATTAACTCCTCACCTTGCCTAACTTTGGCTCTGTGGTCGTTCCGGTAAAAGCATTTGACAATACACACATTTTGTTTGCTTCCTTCTGACCACACATACTTTGCTAATCTGCATATTCATGTTCAACCCACAGCCACTCCTGTGTTTGGGTGCGGCCGTGATGCTATTAACCTAGAGCAGATTTCAGAATTATGTGAATTCTATTAGGATTTGTATCAGTCCAGCAAAGTAAACAAAGGGCCAATGTTACCACCACATTGCTTGAGAACACCAAAGCTTGGCGAATCTGTCAGTGTTCGGGAACCAGACTGCAAAGATCGTCTATACTTTGTGTCCCCCAACAAGGCAGGGAGAGAAATATACAGCAGCCCAAATTTGAACACTGTTTGGTTATCCTGGGAAGGGCAGGGTTTCACCTCTGATGGATTTAGCAGACTTAATGGAATATACGTTAAACTGAGCAAAGTTAAAATTGGAAATGTAGCTACATATACGCTCACACATCATTATTGGTTTTAGGTTTTTAAAGCTGGTCAACTGTGGGGACTAACACCGTTCCTTCCTTCATTCCTTCCTCCGACAAATACTTGAGTGGCCACTATATCCCAGGCCACAGTTCTAGGATTTGGAGAAGGGGTGGGTGATAAGACAAAGTCACTGTCCTTACTTTCTGGAAGAGGAGGTAGACGTTAACACATAAGCAAATAAATACGTAATGTACTGTTAGGTTATGATAACTTTAATGAGGAATAAAAGTCAAGGAAGGCAAAGGGCCGTGTGATGTGGGGAGTGGTGTGTTTGTGTTTGGTGTCCACGTGTCTCTGTTTTACTGTGGATAGGATGTTCAGGAAGGTTTTTGCTGAGGAAGTGTCACATAAGCAAAAGTCTGGATAGAGAAGGATTGAACCATGTTACTATCGGGGGAGGAATTGCTCCCCTGAGAGGGAAGAAAACATGCAAAGGTCCTGGGGTTGGAAGTTACCTGGCATGTTCAGAGAGACCCAGGTAACTGGGACAGCATGAGCTGAAGGGGAGCTAGGAGCTCAGTTCACGAAGGATGCTGGGGAGCCAGTCAAGGCAAGGAGCCTTCTTTGATGTAAGCTGATGGGAAGTGATGGGAGCACTAGGAGCGGGGATGTGGCATGATTGGATTTTCATTTCAGAAGGACCACTTGCTTTGGCGGCTCTCTGGGGAGGAGACGGTAGGGTGGCAAAGATGGACACAGGGAGGCCAATAATATGGTTATTGTGGTTCTCCAAAGATGAAGGTCATTGTGGGGGAGGTAAGAAGTATACTGTTTGGGGACATATTTTGAAGTGAGAGTAAATAGTATTTGCCGAGGGACGGATTGCATGTGGAGTGTGGGAGAGTGAGAGGCATCAGAAATGACTCCATGATTTTTACCAACTGGGTGTTGTCATCTATCCAAGTGAGGACCGTTGAGGGAAGAACAGGCTTCGCTGGGTCAAGAGTTCCATAGCCCTCTCTGTAACTAGGGCCATGAATCCAGGAATGGCTTATACCCTTATAGCACTTGACATTTTGCAAAAACAATTTCATGTCAGCCTTATGAGCTAGGCAAGACTGATGCTATTTGTTTCCATTTTGCGAATGAAAATAACCAAGGCTCACAAGGAGTAAGCTAGGGACAGTGCAATAGACAGGACTGTTTTGAAACAGGAGACAAAACAACTCCATCTAACATGAGCACAAAAGAAAATATGTGTTGGCTTCTGCAAATGATGTATCCCAGCATGTAGGTGGCTTTAGTTTTGACTTGGACAGGTGGTGAGGTCTGTCCATTGCTCTGTCTGCTCCTGTCTGTCCAAGATGTTACCTCTCTAGCCCAGGTGCACGCCCTGAGCCCCTACAGAGAGAATGCAGAAGACTCTGTGCATCTATTCTTGCAGGATGACCTCCCTTTCCCTTGCTGAAGACTCCAGCAATAATGTCACCGCTAGACTCATAAAGATGGAAGATTGAGTGTTCAGCTGCTTGGCTGACAGGCTTTAGTTTCATTCTGATCTGGGAGAGGGGGAATCCATCGAAACCCTGTCACCTCACTGCCAGAAGAGATTGCCTTCTTCCTGCTGGGGAAAGATAAAGAACTCTGCCTTCTAGAGAGGCATTTTCCTTGAATCTGGTCACTGTCAGACCTTCTGGGACACAAATCCCTCAGACTCAGGTCCAGCTGGAGGCAGGCTTATAAGGAAGGCACCTGGCTGTGACTGGAGGATTCTCAACCAAGTGCGTCCACACTTGGAATTCTACCAAGTCATAGTCATTCCTTGGGTCTTCAGTGGTTATACTTCCCTCTGCCTGACCCTCTTGGAACACACACACGTCCTAAACTCCACGCCATTTAGTTATTTACATCTTCCTGTGATTGACATGCTCACATCCCTTCTTCGCACTTCCCCCTTTTGGGGTCTCCATGACATGACCACCTCCTCATCTCTTCCCTACCTCATTGGCGTTCAGTTTTCAGGTTTCCTGGCTGATATTTTCCCTCCCCAACTTCAAAATATTGGCGATCTTTAGGCATCAGTCCTGGGTCTTCTCTCAACTCTAGGAGATGTGGGCCATTCCTTTTGGTAGAGACCACTGGCTGCCCTACTGATAGTCCCCCTCCCTTCCCTGTTGACAAAGCTTAGTTCAAGTCTGGGGAGGCACGTGTTCAGGGAAGGTGGGCAACTCCTCCATGGCTAGTGGGTAATCCATGTTGGGATCTAAGCTAGTCACTAGTAGTAAACTCATTACCCTTTGCCAGTGATGGGCTTAGGGATGAACATGTGACCCAATCCTGGCCAGTGGGATCTTGCAGGAGGTGGGGATTCTGGGAGGAATGGTCCATTCCAATAAACAGGGAGAGTTACCCATGCTCACACTGGAGGATTTCAGCTCTTCTTAACCCTTTTATGTCTCTGGACAGTTCAATCTGTTCCTCCAGGGCCTTGAATGCAGGCCCCCATGCTCTCCAGCTGATAGAGCTTTGACTCATGCTTCAAGATCCCACACAGATGACTCTTCTTTTCTGTAGTTCCTTTTCTTTCTTTTTTTTTTTTTTCCATCCCTCACATGCCCAGGCTTTCTCCTTTCTGGTCTTGCCCCATCTCACTCTTACCTCTTAGGCAGCATTGTGATTACCTGTCTTTCCTACTCAACTCTGAGCTTTTCCAGGATAGGGAGTCTTATTTCTGAAGCTGCATCAGTGACTGGCACTCTCCCTGACATACAGAAAATGTCTAGTGAAAGGCTGATGAGTGAAGCGTGACCTGTCGCAGCAACAAAACACTGGTGAACGTGATGAATGAAGAAGCAGCACCACCTGGGGGCATCGGGAGGTGACATGTGGCCTCAGGTGACATGTGGCCTCACTTTCCTATTGTTTCCCCAATGTCCAGACTCCTTATTGTGACATTCAGGACCCCTCATGCTCTTGCCTGATGATCTCTCTACCTACAATTTCTTGCCACAAGCCTACACTCACGCCTGAAGCCTGATGTTGTGTAGATACACAGAGGCTGTGTTCTTTGGGACAGCTGGGCCTCTTCCCTTGCTATCACCTTGCTTGGAATTTCTCTCCACTGATTTCACCTTGTCAAACTCCTATTCATCCTTCAAAACCCTGGTCCAATATCCTCTTCTAGGATATCTTGATTCCTCCCCATCCTGGAGTACCTCTGTACTTGGATAATAATTGCAAGCCTGGCCGTTGGGTCTGTGTGCTGTTCTGACTGTGTCTGTCTCCTCTTTAGGAATGTAGATTCATCCATGCAAGAGCCATGTTTTCCTCATATATGTATCCCTCGTGCCTTGCTCAGAGCCCAGCACATTATGAGCTTCATAACTATTGGCTGGGTTGAACTGAATCCCTTGCTTCCTAATTCCACTGAGGCTGCTTCTGATGTATCATTTCGGAGCCTGCCAGGATCTATCCAGATTTAGTTGGCTTTCCAATGGATTGAAATAATAATAGCAATAATTAGCATTTTGAGGACTTACCATGGCCGACATTGTTTCAAAGCCTGGCATGCTTGATCTCGTCTTACCTCCTTGGCTACCTGGTAAGGTAGATACTATAGGTATCTGTATTTTACAGACAAGAAATCAGAAGCACAGAAAGGTTAATTAACTTGCCGAAGGTCACAAAGCCAGTATTCAGACTGAGACACTCTGGGCCCCTGAGTCAGCTACGCTTTGGGAATTGACGGCTCATGCCAACCTGTTGTTGGCACTTTTCTGCCATATTTCTAGTGACCCTGTCCCAAATCTTCATGGCAGAACTTTTAAATTCCGAAGGCTGCTGGAATGACTCCTCCTCCCTCCGGCTGCAGCGAGCACGCCAATGTACATCGCTGAAAGCCTGTGGCACGGTCTTCAATCTTTTCCACACTCGGCCACTTTCAACCTTGACCTTAGAGCTGTGAGGACGATTCTTATGGGGCTGTTACTCAGAGGAAAATTGAAATGGTCCCTGTGGGGAGACTGCAGGATTTTGGTCCCAGCCTTCTAATTTCAGATTGGCCCAGAGAAAGGAGCGGTGCTAGCAGCACGAGCCACAAAATTAGGTAGCTCCATTCTTCGCCTCTCTCAAGAAATATGGGCGCTGCTCTAAAAATCTTTTTTTAATCTCCTCTCTGGTCCATGTAACAGGAAATTGGTCTCTGCCATTGGCCAATAAATCTCCAACTTTTTATTGAATATTAAAGAAAGACTTCAAGTCAAGTTCAAATCTCTGCTTGGAGTTTCTCACATAACGCAGCAGCTCCAGTACCTCTGGTCACAAAAGCTTTAAAAAGAAGGAGAAAAATGGAAAAGCTCTCCAGGTCAGTGGCCCACAGAGACGATTTCTTCTTCTTAGAAAGAATAGCCTATTATTCTAAAAACCTTAAACAAGGCATCCCCTCTCTGGCTTGCGCATTATAATTGAGACAGGGGGATTAACAACTGCAGATCTCTGGATGCATCTCACAGGAGCACGCGTCGCGTCGCTTCTCTTGGAAGGCGAGGGGGTCCGCCCTGGGCTCTGGACCAGGCAGGACCTGTGACAGGTGGCAGGGGGCACAGCCCAGCTACCCTTCAGGATCGAGGCTGTTGTCCTCCCTGCTGCTGAGAGCATTGGTGGCTGAACCTGCTCAGCTAAGTTGCTCTCCTAGAAATGTGTTTGGCCTGGGAATGTAGCAAGCATGACCCAAGGTCACCCCAGTGCAATGACTAGACAATGTAAGGAAGAAGGGTCTGGCCTTAATCTTGCCTCAATGTAGGGCAGCTCCAAGGGCTGTGCCGGCTCCAGACCTCCCCAGAGATCTCCTGATGCCTTTGCTGTGGATGCTTTGTGCCCCCCTGTCCTCCGTTCTGCTTCCCACTGCCCCCTAGGTGCTGATTCTGCCATCACTCCCCAATAAATTACCCTCTTGCGTGCGCATCTCAAAGTCTGTTTCCCTGGGAACCCTTCCTAAGACAGACTTCCATGTGCCAGTATCTTGGAGAAACATGCTTTAGGAGCATTTAGGAGGTTGGGAAGAACTTTAGAAGAAGACATACAGCATGATGCCATTTCTAAAATATTTAAAAATGCAAGCAAGTGCATGCACACTTTTTGAAAATGTTTAAATCAATGCACAGGAAATGTAGGTACCAAATTCAGAAGAATATTTACTTTCTAGGTGGGAGAGGTATTTGAGAGGAAGAGAAACAGGGTCCACAAGGGATCCACAGAATGTTCACCTCTGTTGGTAAAATTTTATTGTGGGTGCTTGGATATTTATTTTATTATTCATTCTGTTTTCTGGTGGTAAAAAGATTTCATAATAAATGTAAAAGATGAGGCATTTCCAGAGATGTCCATCTGAAATCTGACTGTCCTATAGCTGTGTGGCAATCGGCAAGTGACTTAACCTCCCTGAGACTTCAGCTCTGTTTGTAAAGAACAGAAGCCCCCTTAAATCGGCTTTAATGACCCAGTAAGAATTTGAAGATCACATTTAAAGACCTATGGAAAAGCAGCTCTCTCTCTCTCCCAGGGCTTCTAGATCTCTCCTGTTTCTGTTCCTTTCCATGTGTCTGTCTGACTCTTCTTGTCCTGAGGGTGAGTGTCCTCTGTTTCCTCATTAGCTAGCGTAGTTGATTGCTCACACTCTCTCCACCTTTCTACTTCAAGTTCCAGCTTTGGGGGTCCTGATTCCATGTTCCCAGGAGATGAGTCTCCTTGGCCTTGGCTAAGGATGAGCTCTCTTTGCACTGCATGCTTACCCACAGTCCGGTCAGCTGTGGGTGGCAGCTGTCATGGGGTGGAGGGGTCAGCCGCAGGCTCTCTGTGCATCCCCTAGCAGTTCTTCATACCAGTGGCTGTGGGGGTTCTCTTCACCCCCATTGATATTGGCTTGTCCACGTGACTTGCTCCAGCTGTGAGTGAAGTGACATGAGCAGGGAGTGCCCGGGACAGAGCCGCAGCCGGCCCTCCATCAACTTGTAACATGGTCGAGAAGTAAACCTTTGTTGTGATAAATCATCGAGATTCGAGGTTGTTTTGTTACTGCAGCATAACCTAGACGAAGCTGACCAATACATGTGATGAGGCATCACGTGAATATCAGAGGCTGTGACTGGGGATAGATCCTTAGGCAAGAGGGGAAGGGTGGACAGGTACCCCCAAACAAACATATTTCAGTATAGATGCTGACCATTTCCTTGTAGAGTCTACACAGTTGAATCAAAAGAATGAATATAGTTTAAAATAAAACTTGGCATTAGGAGGCATTCTACAAATCTGAGTCCCCCCCTCACTATGTAAGTGGCCTATCAGTATACATTACAGCCAAGATAATGTAGACTAATGGTTAAAAAGGGTGAAGAGTCAAACTTCTAGGACTCAAATCCTGGCTTCCTTTGGTCCTCCCTGGTCAAGGGAGGTCAAGGGAGGCTCACTTACCCCCTTTGTGCTTACAGGTTTCTCATCTGTAAAACAAAGATAATAAGGGTCGCTGTCTAATAGGGTTGTTGGGACGGGTGAATGAGATGCTTTCTGTCAGGTGCTTTGAGGCGCCTGGCACAAATACAGCAGTTAGTGCCCATTCCATGATGTTTACTCTTATCAGTAAACCTGGAAATGGGGGAAAACATTCTTAGATAGAGAACTCACAAGTTCATTAAATTTGGCCAATGTAGCCATGGTTCGCCAGGCCAGCTAGGGACGTTTACCAGAAGTGTCTCGGGCGAGGTACGGACCTTTGGTCACATTCTGACCCTCATTTTAATTACTGCCCTCCCCATGCTAGACAGCGGGGGGCTCAGCCCCCAGTGTCCGATGTACGTGCTTCTCAAGAAACGGGCCCTGTTTACATACCAGACGGAGCTGCTCACCTGTCATTCCCCTTCAGTTTGTAAAGAAAAGCCACAGAGACTGACTGGTAAAGGTAGAATATACAAAGTATCGATCTCTTAGGACAGTGCCTGGCACATAGTAATTGCTATGTAAGTATGGTTATCGCTACTGCAATTGCTAATATTACGCTTACTCTTATTGCTATCCTTACTCTCGTTACTATTACTTTGAATGACTACAACATTATTACTAATATTCTCGTCCACTGAGGTCTCAGGGTCTGCCTTTCGCCCCTTTCAGTTTGCCTTTTAAGACAGTTCACTGCCCACATGCGTGTCCCCGGTTCCTCCCGCAGACCCTCTGGATGAGTGCTGTGTCTCACTTGCATTGGAGCTTCTGTCTCTGGGGCGCGCCCCTGGTTTCCTTGTTGCCCGATTTCTCCCTATCCCCATGCCCAGCCTGGAAGGATCATCTCTCCCCTCAGTCTCTTGAATGGAGCTCTGGAGGGGAGGGACTTAGGGATGAGGACACACTCAGATGAGAATATCAGAAACCTGTAAAGCTCTCTCTCGTTGGAGGAGACACTGTCTCAACACCGTCTTCCCCCAGGGCGGGGGGCGCAAAGAGAAGGATTAATTTCCGGAAAGCTGCCTGAAGATACCACTTCACCATCTTCTCTCCAGAAAGTTATCTGGAGAGAAGACATCCCTGCAGTAATAGAGTGACCTATATTTGTGGCAAACTCGCCTACCCTCCCAGGAGAAGCCTGCTGAGCTGTGACATTCCCCTCTACAGATGGCTTTGTAGGGCACCCTCCCCTTACAAAAAAAGAAAAAAAAATCGCCATGACTTATTCGATACCACTCAGACAACAAAGTAATATTCAGCTTAGAATCCTCTCCCCTCCCCCCAAAGCGAGTTATTTGCCAGATCCCAAATGGTCCGCGGTTGATGGATGGCGGGTGATTTCTCCATCAGCACACCTTGGAGCCCCAGAGCTAACCCTCTGACAGCGTTAGCATAAAAGATTTACATTTATGTTACGAGGGCCACACAAGAATAATAATTTTAAGATACATTGCCTTGGCTGCTGGTGCACCCTGGGAAATCTAGCAGTGGCAGGCACTCAGCCTCACTGTAATTACAAAATGGCAGTGCAGGAGAGGTTTTTTGGAGACAAGTAGCTAGAGACCAAAGCCATCTGCATGCCTTGGCGGATTGAAATTACAGTAATATATGAAGACATTACCTGAAAAACCCGGCACCATTTAAATGATTTACTCTTCAGCCCCAGCAAGCTTTAATTTAAGGATAAAGTCATTCAGAAAGCTAATCTGATAGGGGAGGCATTATTTCACACAGTTAAGTTAATTTACAGTAGCTGATTGTTGTGGTTGGTTTTGGTATTATTATCTTCCTACAAACAGCTGATCTGCCAGACAGAAGCAATATACTGCTTAACACAGTGTCTTAATTCAGCAGGCAAGCTATCTGTGATAAAGGTTTGTTTATAAGCAATAATGCGAAAGTCATTTTGAGGCTATGCTGATAACACTGATGAGAAATATTTTTTTAAGGGGAAAATGCACAATTCAATAAATAAATGGATCAGTGAGCCCTGCTCCCATGGGTCTGTGTGTCCGGGATCACTGTCCTGAGTGGTCATTTGCCACTGGCGTTGTCTCCTTTGTGAGTCTCCTGACCTGGGGTCCTGTGCACCTTGATGCCAGGTTCCGTGCCTGGAAACCACTTCTTCCCCTTTGCCAAATTGACTTCTCTGCTAAGTTCTTGAGAAAACCATGTCTTGGGAACCCAGTGAATTCAGCAGCCTAGGTCAGCTACCTGCTTTCCAAGGAAAAAGTGAGCGTTGATACTTGTTTTTTAACAAGTTTTTTCAATCTCCGAGAGACCCGGAGAGTGCTCACTTATGGATGTCGAGGTAGAAAAATGTGAGGATGTGGGCATTTGAAAGGGAGCTAACCGATCAGGTGGTGGGTGAAGCTAGAGATTTGGAAAGGGTAGATAAAAACCAACTTGCATTTTTCCTTGGCAAAACTAGGAAAGTGTGGTTGTGTTTTATGTTGGCTCAGGATGCCAAGATGATTCAAGAGCTCTATTAGCATGAGCAGAAGCATTTGTGTAATGGATTTGCCTTCATCTGCTTAGGGATTTTTTTTTTTTTTTTTTTAAAGATGAACATTGTTTTGTCACCTCATGAGTTTATCTCAATAGGAAAGGCATAGCTTTTGGAGAGGGGCTGAGGACATGGTACTCAAGGGATCAGGAAATATTTGCCCCTGGTCTAAGGTAGGAGTTCGTAAGATAAGCATCTGTTGGGAAAGACCAAGAAAGTCACGGAATCAGGAAGCTAAAGGGGGCTTGGTCCAGCCCCTACCATAAGTAGCAACTGCTTCTTGAAATCTTATGGAGGAGGCACTGTGCTGAATGGATATAATTAAATTCTCCAATGTACAGATGAAGAATCAGATTCAAAAGTATACATAACTTCAATCAAAATATGGGGCAGGTTGAGTCCTTTGTATCTATCACAGGTAGCTTTCAAAGATGGCCTCAGGGATCCCCATCATCTGGTATTTACCCTTCATCGTGGGCCAGACTTTGTGACTTGCTTTCTAGAAAGTACAATACAGAAGAAGTGATGGGCTTTCCTTTCTGGGCTTAGGTCACAATAGATCGTGACTTCCTTCTTTGAGATGATTTCTCTTCTTGCCTTCTTGCCTTGCATGCATTGTGGAAGTAAACTGCCATGTTGGAGATGCCTACCTGGCAGAGAACCGAGGGTGGCCCCCAGCCAATGCCAGTGAGGGGCTGAGTGGGAAGCCATACCTGGGTCCCTGACCCACAGAAGCTTCCAGATAATATATGTTGTTGAAGGCCTCTAAATTTGGGGGTCATTTATTAGTCAGCCGTGGATGACTAAAACAGTGCATTTTCAAGGAGACAGTGTAGCATACATAATACAAGGAATTGGACAGACCTGGATGAAAATCCAACCCCCACATTTTGACCAAATCATGGGGATGGTGAACTCACCTTGCAGGGTTGAGTAAGAATGGAATTATTCTGTCCACTTGTCTCCTCAGGAATGCATGGCTCATTTATCATTATGATTTTATATATGACTTGTGACCATTATTTAAAGGACTTGTTCCCAGTCCTTCATCACAGCCAAGCTCATCTGTTAAGTGCTCACGTTCAGATATTTTTCTGCCACGCTTCTCTTCTTTCTGGAATTTCTTCTCCACCTCTCAGAAACCCATCCATTCTTCAAGGCTTGGTTGACACCTCACTTCTCTCAGGAACTTGTCTCCTATGGCCACCGTACTTTGTGCCTTTTTTCCTCTGTCAACTTCCACTATTGGGACCAATTGTTGGTCCCTTTTTTCCTGCAAAGTAAGGGTGCGTGCGTGCATGTGTGTGTATGTGTGTGTGGAGGGAACAATGATGGGCTGCTTACACTATCCCAACTCAGAGAATGGGTCTGCTTCCAAAAATCGTTGTTCAATGTTACAAACCATGCTGAGCGTGTACCTCAAAGTCAGGTGGGTCAGGGTGCTGCATCAGCTCTGAACCCCACTCACTAGGTGATCTCTGCAGAGATGTTTAGCTTCTCTAAGTCTGGCAAATGCAGTCATGTTAGGATCCCATTCAAAACCTTCTCGTGACTTCCAGTGATACTGTGTAAAGCTCAGAGTCCTTCCTTGACTTGTAAGACTTGCCATGATCTGATGGCTCCAGTCTCCTCTTGGATCATTTCCTCTTTTGCACACAGCATTGGTAAAACTGGCTTTTTGATGCCTTGAGCTTGTCCAGCTTCTTCCTGTTCTGCCTCAGGGGCTTTGCATGTGCTATTCCTTCTGTGAGGTACATCTTCAACGTCCTCTTTATCTGGCTAACTCTCCCCCACTCAGTACTGAGGTCTCAGACTAAATGTTACTTATTCATGAAAACCTTCCATGATTCTCCCAGGCTTGTCTGGGTCTCCACAATGTGCCATGCTTTTCCTTCTTAGCACTTAGCACAACTGTAGTGAATGAACTGAAATGGAATAGTTCATGATTAAGTGGTGTGATTATTTGATTCACTTTTATCTCCCTCACTAGACTCTAAGTTAAATGAGGGCAAAATAAAAAAAAAAAAAAAAATTAAAAAACTTGGCTTGCTCACGGATGTAACCCCAGCATCTAGAACATTCCCTAGTACGTGAAAGTCACAAAGCAAAGATTTCTGGAATAAACCATCAAACGAATACTTAAATTAGTGGTTTCCTTCACTGTGAGAGGAAAGGAAAATCTCTTTTGTACAGGATTTGTAGGGGGGGCTAGTGAATAAATGTTTGCTAATTTAGTGGGGATGTTGACGAAGCCCTCGGGTTCTGTCTTTGGCTGCCTCACCGACAGGATGGGCTCCCCAGCTTCTCATTGCACTCCCCGCAGGCAATCTACTTGATGATGTATTAGAGAGCAATGATGCCTTTTCCGAATATTATCTGTGGGAGCCAGAGCCGGGGCTGACGTTGCCCGCAACAGAGCTCACAGCATTTGGTATTTCTCTTTATCCCAAAGCCCCTCCTGAGGTCATCAGGAGACTCCTTCTCTTCTTCAGCCCCTTCCCCGTGGACTATCAGTGCGGCGCTCGGCTTTCCACCTGCTCCAGCAACAGTAAATCTTTCCCCCACTATCAGACACAGTATCTTCTTGCTTCCTTATTAGACTTGGTGCCAGGATGGAGGCACTTGTATCTCACCTGTAGCGAGCTTATCAAATAATGCCAACGAAGGCAGCTCTCTTCCCAAGATGACTCTCCACTCCTTCTGCCAAAAAAGACAATGTCTTCATAATTATCCAAATCACCGAGCAAAGGTCTGGCTTATATTAAGTATGCGTAACTACCAGGTTCCCTCATCCCACGTACTAAGGCACGCACTAGAAAGAGAAAAAATGATAAATAGATATTAGAGAAGGGGTCAGAAAGCAGGGAGGACCCCCTTCTTCCAGGACAGAGAAGAAAATTGCCTGCTGTTCACATGCAATGGTTGTCACTCACCTTGAGTGTTTTCGGTTGGTGGGGGCCACAGGCTTGACAATATTTGGTTCCATGTCCGGCACCTCTCTTCAGCCGTCAGGGGTGTGTGGGGGTGAAGGATCTAGGGAAGAAAGGCTGATGGAAATCACCCACACTGGAGGGCAGAGACCCTGCCGCATAACTTCTGAGACCGGTTCGTCCTCAACCTGCACACCCTTGATCCAAGTCCACACTGGTTTTATCTCTGGCCCGATACCCAAGAAAGGGAAGATGGCATCTGACACAGCTTGGAGAGCTTAGGATGACCAAGCTCTTCCTGGAAAAGATCTGGACACAGGTGCCTGACCCAGCATGACGTTCTTCCCCATTCTTCTTCCTGCCAGAGGCCAACCAGCATATACTACATACCAGGAGGCGTGCTTTCTACAAGGTTGGTCTCTGTGCTAGACTCTAATCTGTGTGAGGGCAGGCTCTCTGTCACCTCCACCGTTGTTTCAGGGTCCGGCACCTCCTGGCCTGTAGTGACCAGTGTGTTCTCCCCAGTCCCATGCCTTCTCCTGTAGTGACAGCTCAGAAAGTCATCTAAGGATGCTTTTGGTTATCCCTAGATCCCCCTGTTAACCCCTACCACCCCATCACACTCTTCTCAAAGTTCTCCATCCTGCTAGCCTGCCCAGCCTGAAACGCTGTAACTGTCGCCATCAGACGGATTCTATTAAATGTGGGACCCCAATACATTCGGGAGCACCCGCTTCTGTTCCGCATGCCATGTCCATTTGACAAGAGTGAAGTGGATTAATTAACGTGGTGGGTCTATCTTCCACCCAGCTGTCTTGGGTTGCAATGGAGAGCAAGAAAAATCCATTAGATGATACCGAGAGATAGCTGAAAGAAAGTTTAGATTAAGTTTATCTCTCGAGGCAATTTTATTAGATAGATTAAGTTTCCGTTCATCTCTCCAAAGACCGTAGTAATAACCAGTGTCATGACTTTCAAATCCTTCGGACTGCAGAGGGTAATCAAACGTGGTTGTCTTTTTATCCCCTCTTTTACTTCTTAGCATTCTCCAGTCCTGCCTCGTTCATCTGTCAAAGGGACAATGTTAAGGGGATCAGTGTTGACAAGTGACAGTACAAATTATGTAATGCTGATGACATTTCACTGTCTCCTGATCTGCTATTCCCTCTCTCAATCACTCCTTATTCTATAAAAAGCACGGAAAGGGAGAGGCAGCTGTGCAAGCCACTGGCTCAAGTTCCTTAGCCCCAAGGGCAAAACGGGGTGAATGTGAAGTGCACAGAAGGCTTCTGAATGAGACAGGGGGCCTGGGAAGATGGCCTGACTGACAGAAGGGGAAATTGAGGTCAGCTTCCTACAACGGGTCTGTGGCAGCTGCCGCTCGGGACCGCGCTGCAGCCTTTGGTTGTGCTGTGGTCCCTCGAAGAACTTGATGCATCAGGCCCACGATGGCAATGGGCTTTCTATTCCAAGAATATACCCTCTGACTTCTTCCTCCATGGGGGGATTCCACGCTTCCTTTTGGGGATGTGACGGAGGGTCATTTAAAAGGAAGAACGAGCAGGTTTTGTAAGAGGAAGAGAACACAAGGGCGACAGGTATGGACACAAGACAGGGCTGTCTTTCCTGGGGTGGGGGTGGGGATGAAGTTTTGGGCCGGGTAGCAAGGGACCATGTAAGAGGACACAGGTGCAAAGTATGGCAGAGGGGACTTTTAGGAGGACAGGGAACATCTTCCTTCTTCAGGAGGTCTCCATTCCTTTGAAAGAATCTCTGTGAGGATAATACTCCTGGCCTCTCCTCTCGCTGTCTTGCTCCATCTCCCTAAACAGACCTAAAGAGGAATGGCCGTTCATGAACGTGGGCTCCAAATGGACAGAGACCTGCCTCTTTTTTAATTGTGGCTTCGGATTAGCTGCTCAACCTTTATGAAGCACGCTTTCCTCCACTGCAAAATAAGAATAGCCCCAACCTTGCAGGGATGTTTCTGGTATAGTCCAGAGCCCTTTACTGTCCTATGTATTTGCTAACTAGAAGAATTCATGAATCTTTACGAAAACCTCCCTTGTGCAGTCAGATTTTGTCTGGAGCTTTCCCTGAGTCCCGTGATCTGACTCATGGTGAAATAGTTTATGATTCTTTCAGCCAAATGGACCTTGCCCTCAGTCCTGGAGTCCCCAAGTAGTAGGTGAGTGGGATGAGGTGTGATAGTAGTCTCATTTATTCCACAAACATGTATTAATCACGTAGTATGTTTTGGGTGCTTCTGTAGGCATTGAGGACCTAATGGTCAACAGCACACATATGGAGTCTCGATTGTCAGTGTCTTTTTTGGCTCATTGGGGAAGTAGCCCTGTTTGACTCGTGTTGGTATTTCCATGACCTGCCATGATTCGAATCTGGAACACAGCGGGTCCTCAGATAATGTGTCCTGAAGAAATGAACAGATGAGTGCATACAAACCACTCATATCCTTCCTAACCACTAACCTTGAGCTGCTGAGAGGCTGAGCCATTCCTGGAAAAGCTTCTCAAGACATGGGAAAACCCCATCATTGAAAAGCAGCAGTCAAGGACAGGAGGCAGAAATAGCACATTTCACCACGAAGCCTTTAGAATGTAAAATAAAAACAAATAGAATTTTATTAATCTCTTTTTGCCTACAGCCTGGAAAAGCCGCTATGTCAAAAATCCCCGCCTCTAAATTATGCTTTGTCTTCCCATTATAAATTTTATTAACCACTGTTTTATTAGCAGCCTTATTACAGTTGATCTGCACATGAATGGAAACAATTTACAAATGATCAGGGTTGGATTAGAGAAACCATAAACTCAATGCAAATTGTTACAAATTATTTACTGGCTTAGCACAAATCTGCATATAGATGGAGAAAGTCAATCAGAAAGGTACCTTCAGGTATTCTTCACAAGATATGATTGTGAAGATAGTTGCAGACTGGCACGCATCGTGCAGAATAGAAATGGTAATAAATAGATTCATTTGTCAAATACACTTGGGTGTGGGTCTCCTCATTTAATCAGAACTCTGGAGGACTGGGTATCTGGGAAATTGAAAAGGCGGAGGAAGCCAGAGGGTGGTGCTTGAAAGGGGGCTTCCTCTAAATACAAGGTCAAGAATCCGGGAGAGAGAAGGGGATTTTGGAAAAACCAAAAAACAAAAAAGAAACATTGACCCAGCACATTAGAGGCTGACAGAATATTCCTCATGTTTCAGCTCATGAATCTTCCAGCGACGTTGTGAAATAGGGAGGACCATTACCGCCGTTTGTCAGTCGAGGGAGCTGAAGTTTTGGAACTTGGCCAAGGTCACACGGCCATCAGGACTTGGATCTTAAGACTCTATGCTCACATCTTAGGATTCATCAATGGAAACCTTGCTTTTGTTTGGGATCTGCTTTATTTGGGGGGGGGCGAGTGGAGCTGGTGGTGGTTGGCGGGTTCTCGGGAATACCTTTGGAGTCCTCACTCTCTGCCAGCGCTGCAAGACTTGAATTAATCTCACCCATGCCTTGACTTCTCCTGTCTGAGAAGGACGGCATGAGGAGGTGGCGTGATTTCATGCAAAGAACGCAGGGTCGGGCATTGCAAAGGGCGAGCTCTTCTATCCAACTTGCTGTGTGACCTCGGACAGTTCTTTTGCTCTTTCTGGGACTTGATTTACTCACGGCACGAGGATTAGGTTTCTTTGAATTTTCTGCAAGTTTGCTGAACTTAAGCTCAGGGCCAGAAGGTGTGAATACGGGTGCATATTCTCTGCAGACTCACACCCTCCCTTAGCAAGGGGGAAATCGGACAAAAGCGGAGCGCCCATCGCTTATTCTGCCCTATTGTAGATGCACGACTTATGTCTCCTTTTTAATACTTCAGTTTTCCTCCTTCAGTTGAAGCTGCTTTCAGGTTATTTTTCACTCATAGTAACTCAAGTCTTTTCTCCCGGATATTTGGCTTTTATGGAGATTAGTCTTCATCTAAGTGACAGAACCCTTAATGGTGACATTCCAGACCTCTTCATTAGACGAGAAGAGCTTTTGAGGACTCAGGGACTTCCCAGGACATGGAAAATGCAGCTATGTGTGCAGTAGTTTGTTCCTTTAGCTCCCGTGGCTGGCAAGTTGGAGCTGTGGGGGAGGGGGTAGAGGTGGGTTGGAGGCCCTACCCCTTCACCTCTTCCCTGGAGGAGATTTTATCTGCCCTCTTTGTGGCCATTTTACAGCATCAGTGGTGAGCGTAAGTAGTCCTTAAAGGGGAGACATTTCCCCCTCTATCAGCTGAGGGACCCATATCACTTCATGAAGAATGAGCATAATCATATTCATGGTGACAAGAGCTACCTCTATTAGATGCCAACCCCAGGCCAGCACGAGCTCATAGCTCTGCACGCTTTATTTTATTGAATGCTCACGACAGCTCTGTGATCTAGGATTGTATTTTCACCACCCCTTACAGATAAGAAAGTGGAGATTTGGTTGGGGAGGGGGATGATTTATTTAATCTCATACAGCTGGGAATTGGAAAAGATGGGACTTTGTCCCAGTTCTGTCTCCCTTCCAAGTTTACATCCTTAACCAATAAACTATACTAATCTTATAAGTTCGATATTTATGGGGCTGCATCAGGTGTACTTCATAGATCTTTTCCATCTCAAAGATGTAACTAATAAATTCCTAGAGTTGACAATTCTTTTGAGAGTTTCTGGCCCAACACCCTATGTTACAGGTAAGGAGGTGGGGGCAATTAGACAGGAATTTTTTGCAAACATAGAAGAGGGTAAGGACATTGGGAATGGCATTGGAAACCACAAGGCAATGGGCAGGCAGAAAATCTTGACTTTTCTCCTCTTATCCAGATCCTCCACACCGTGTTAAGAATGTTGTGCACTGCACAACTCTACTGGGTGCCATCTGCATGGACCGTGAGGTGATACACTGCCCCTCTTTTTTTTCAATTGCCCTCTGCTATCATACATGACTAGGACATTTT
Organism: Potos flavus; assembly: GCA_028534135.1. NCBI lineage: Eukaryota > Metazoa > Chordata > Mammalia > Carnivora > Procyonidae > Potos > Potos flavus. Next base: position 27,515,878 of record CM052890.1, read on the forward strand.
CTGATCTTCCTATGATTTTATTTCACAGCCATTTCTAAGACAGAGGAGAGCTTGCATTCCTGTTTCTTTTCCTTTTTTCTTTTTCCTAAAAGAGAAGTTGGGAGCTCGCAGGGACTTAGGTTGCTGGCATCACTGACTTTGGAGGTTGCTGGCTAATCAATCAGGAACTTCATTGTGAATGCTTGGCATGGCTTTTCTTTTTTCTTTTCATCCTTTGTGTGGGTTATGTGTATGTGTGTGTGTGTGCGCGCGCGTGCACACCACTTTGGTTGCCTTTCCACCAGCACAGGATTCAGGAGCTGGATGTAATGAAAACAGCAGCAATATACTGGAGGAGGCTTGCTTTGTACACAGATCTTCTCCCTCGCTCCATTTACAAATGCCCCACTAGCTCTGTGCTCTGCATTCATTAAGCATCTCTGCGCCTGGATGTTTCAGAGCCTGCTGACTGGTCTCCCCAAGACTGGGATCGAGGGTCTGGGGCCCATGAGGGAATTGCACGCGGCTGTTAGCAAGCCTCGAGGCCGCTCAGAGGTTGTGCAGAGTGAACGGAGCTGAGTCAACAGGACCCCTGCGGGGACTTCCGGCAGTGACACTGGTGGCTGAGGCTTTGTGCCTCTTGGAATGCTCAGCCAGAGTCCCCTGGAGTTGAATTCGGATAAAATTGAAAGGTAAACTAATTATAGTGGGGCCATTTGTGCTCCTGTGGTTTAGCTTATGTCAGCGTTTCCAGGTTAAACTGCCTTCTTTGGGGATTTCAAAATCTGCTTTAAATGTCTTTTTTTCACTACTGTTCGCCCTGGTTCCCAATCTACTTCTATTACAGGTTCCGATAGTTAGACAAATGGACTTTATCCCCACTCTTATGTGCGGCTCAGGTGCAAATATGTTTTGCACACACATACACTCATAAAAAAAAGAAAGCAAGTGCACATGGTTGCTCTATTCTTCAAGATGGTTTCAGTTGTGACACAAACTCCAACTGGCCAAAAGGAAATGCATAGATTTGCGTCTGTCTGTTCCTGGTACTTCAAAAATCAAAATCGTGTTGTCAGGACTTTGTCTGACCCTGCATTTCTCACACCCGCTTGTCTCAGCCAGACATTATTCTTCACAGAGGGAACCTCCCCATGGTAGGCAAGATGGCTGCCAGGAGCCATGCAGGAGAAAGTGCCCTTCTCGCCACATGAATATCAGGGGGAAATGATTGGTCCTGCCCGGGATCATGGCCCAGCCCTGAGCCAGTCACAGTGGCTGTGGGAGGGATTGAGAAACTGGCCTGTGTCACATTCGGCAGCAGTCTGATTGACAGCCTAGGTCACGTGCCCGTTCCTGAGCCAATCACAATGATTGTGGGAGGGATTAGGGATTGGCAGTTTGTGTCACGCAACCAGGGAGCGTGATTGACAGCCCTGCCAGGACCACACAAAGTGGAGCAATTGCGCTCTTTTGCTTCCTGGTGGTGTGACTGGGCAACGTCAACGTCCTTAAGCTCCCTGCTTTATAGTTTCTCCAGCCGTGGAAGGAGTGGCGTATCATTCGTCTCACAGGGACTATTAAGGATGGAATGAAATAATAATACATATAATAACCAGTTATTAGGGAGCTACTAGTAGTGGATACTAGATACTTAATAGGCACTTTCTTATTGAGTTAGTTATCCCCAGAGCCTGTGGCATGGGATGTGAATTAAAGGCCCATTGCTCATATACGTGTGCCAAATAAGCAGGTTTCCTTACTAGAGGGCTACTCGGAGTCTTTGGCTTGAGCATCCCAAACCAATTATCACACCACTTTTAATCTGAATACTTTCTGCTCATAGATCCTTTTAGGATAATAATGTTTCAAATGACCCAGTTTTGGAAGATGCTCTGTATTCTAAAGCCTAAATTCTAACTAAAGGCAGGCCAGGGAGCATTTGTACCTGGCTTGTCTTGTTTTTGTCCCTTCTAACCATTTGTACTGAATTTCCCTTTGACAAGTTTCTCTGCGAGATCTTGTGAAACCCAGAATTAAGACCCATTAATGCATTATTGTGAGACGTGGTTGAGGTCCTAGAATGGTGTTACCATCTGGACAAACTGCTCTCAGCCTTCAGCATTGCAAAGCTCACCCAAGCTCACCCAAGCTCACCCATCATACCATCTTTGATTTTCTGGAGACCATTTCCCTTGTTGCCTTGGCTGCCAGGAAGCTCAGAGTCAAACGTAAACGCCACTTCCAGCCTGTGCACAGAACTTTAGTCCTGCGTTTTGAGTGTAACTCTATCCCTGTCTCTATCTTCCTTTTCCTACTACTTATGTTACGTTCACCTTGCTTTTTTAAAATTGTATTTGTCTTGTTTTATTTTTATAAGGGATTCGGATCTTTGAGGGGTTGAGATGGGGCTAAATAAATAAATAAATAAAATGCAGGTGGGATCTCAGGGGCCTTTTTCTGCAAAGATAATGTTGGCTGTGCTAATACCCGTTTCTCCTTCACTGCTAATGTCTTGGCTCTGCTTGGAACCACTTGTTCAATTACGGCGCCAAGCTTCTGTTTTACAAGGCTTCCTTTGAGCACATCTAATCAGGAACAGCTCCTCACTGCAGTGTCTTTGTTCACTGACTGGAACCTTGAATGCCTCGCTTTGCCTAATAAATAACCCAGGGGCTCCAGCTTGGCCTTAGCCTCTATTTAGAAAATGGAACCAGCAAAGCTCTGAAACATATTCAAAGCTAAGGCCGTTGGAAGGTCGGGCATCTCTCAGGCATTTCAGGAGGGTGTACTTCTCTGCTTCCCCACACATTTATTGGACATTTTTTTTTTCTTTCCATTGAGCTCTCAGTGCTTGCTCCTATCTTGGCACAGACGACACTGGATACATCCCCTGGTGTGGGGATTGCCCGGCGACTCATTTCTATGCCGAGGTGTGGACTCCAGAATCAGTGCCGGTGATGTGCAGGGCTGGGCTTGGCCCGAGGAACCATCTGTGAAGTCTTGGTTACTTTCCTCCCCCTGGTTTTTCTACTTTGAACACTAGATGACAACAATCAGAGGCCTCTGGAAGAGTGAGCAGTATCCTCCACAAAGACGCCGCCCTCCAAAACTGGCTCCTGGCCCGTTCCAGACCTGTGTTCAAGTCCCGTCTTCATTGTTAGGGGTGGCGAGCGTTTAGATGAATTGCCTGGTCTCCAAGGTTCAGTTTCTTCCTCTATAAACTACCTCCTTCACCATGTTGGGAAATTAACTGAGCTTGTGCTTGTCCCCCTTCTGCTCCCCTTGACCTAGTTGTACTTGCTCTGCTCTCTCTTGAGATTTTGGCTTAGGAGATGAAACCTTGTGGGAAGGCTTCCCTGATCTTTCTGTTGGCGGCATACCCTCTATTATAAGTTTCTGTCCTACTGAGTATCTTTCCTCCGGTGACCTGTCACGGTGGTATTTTTACATTTGCTTCTATGATTCTTGCATCAGACTACAAGCTCTACCAGGACGGGCACTGGCATTGCTACTGTTTACCCCTGCAGCCCCAGTGCCTGCCTCTGGGATGGGCTTATAAGAAGGGCTTCATAAAGAATGAACAGTGAATGGGTGAATGGAGACGACAAGTTGATAGTGTCGCTCACAGTCCACAAGGGGAAGTGAGGAGGGCGCTCATTGGGGCATCTGCCTGCGGCAAACTAGGCATGGCACCACGGGCTTTACCTTGGCTACCCCATTTAAAATTCGACATGACCCCACATGGCAGGGTCTGTGCTGTGGTTATCTCCGATCTCCGGGACGCTGCTGAACGCGAACGTGAGGCCCGATGAATGTTGTCTATGTTCCAGCATTAAATAAATGAGCCAGCACATCTCCATGACACCTGTGGGGCTGGAGGGTCACCTGCAAAAGAATTTCAGCATTGCTAGGAGGGAGGCTTGATGCTCCTTACGCCCCATTTCCTGTAGGGGGGTCTCTGGCTAAAAATGGACGGCTTCTCATTGGAAGCGTTGCCACCCCCCACCCCTTTCCCCAACCCCGGCTCATGTGAGACCGTATGCTCTTTATTTATTATACCAGTCTGCATATCGAGATAATTGGGTTGTATAATATGGCACACAGACTAATCTGAGAATGATTTCTGCTGAATAGAAATTACTTATTTTGATTCCTCGGGGGTTTGTTTTGTCAAAACTCATGTAGTATTTAGCAAAGTAATCATTGTTCAATTGCCGAGCACAGGAAGTGTAAAATTATCCTAATAAGAATGAAAAGAATGGAGGGAACGGGTGTCGCTGACCTCGTCGGCTTGATTAGTGATGGTGTTCCATCGTGTTCTCAAGGCCTAACCTCAAACACCGCCCGCGAAGATCACCATGTACCTCTCTATCTCACCGGCCTTAATTAGATATGCAATTTGTCATATGGTTGTTCAACCAGAGTAGAAACAAACAAACAAAGAAGAGACGGAAGAGGGAGCGTGTTACTGAAATTCTTAAGGAAATTGCTCAATAGCAAATCAATACCAGCCTGGAAAGGGAGTTTTGAAAGCAAAGCAAGGAAACTGGATTTTCCAAAGAGAGGTATACACGGTGTGACCCTGAGGTAGTCACTTAACCTCTCTGAACCTAAATTCCTCATCTGTCGGATGGGGTTCGTGATGACACATACATTAGGTTAGCTCCTTAGACCCAGCAACCTGTCGTGTTCACCTGTCTCATCCGAGGGGGTTGTTGACCATTGGGCCCCTTCTTGATTTGTGGGCAACTTTTTTTTTTCCCCAATTACTTTTATTTTTTCGATGTTCCAAGATTCATTGTTCATGTACCACACCTAGTGCTCCATGCAATACGTGTCCTCCTCAATACCCACCGCCAGGCTCGCCCAACCCCCCCCCAAAACCTTCATTTTGTTGCTCAGAGTCCATAGTCTCATGGTTCATCTCCCCCTCCGATTTCCCCCCATTCACACTTCCTTTCCTTCTCACAACGTCCTCCATGTTTTTCCTTATGCTCCACACGTAAGTGAAACCATATGATAATTGGCTCTCTCTGCTTGACTTGTTTCACTCAGCATAATCTCTTCTAGTCCCGTCCATGTTGAAACAAAAGTTAGGTATTCGTGTTTTCTGATGGAGGCATAATATTCCATTGTATATATGGACCATATCTTCTTGATCCATTCATCTGTTGAAGGGCATCTTGGCTCTTTCCACAGTTTGGCGATTGTGGCCATTGCTGCTATGAACATTGGGGTACATGTGGCCCTTCTTTTCACTGCATCTGGATCTTTGGGGTAAATACCCAGTAGTGCAATTGCAGGGTCATAGGGTAGCTCTATTTTTAATTTCTTGAGGAATGTCCACACTGTTTTCCAACGTGTCTGTACCAACTTGCATTTGATTTGCGGGCAACTTTAAAAGAAATTATTTATCTAAGGGAGAGAGAGAGAGAAAGAGAGAGCAGGGGGAGGAGCAGAGGGAGAGGGACAAGCAGACTCGGTGCCGAGCCATGTTGTGCTCGGACCATGTGGAGAGGTCAAGTCTTATCATTGCGGTAGACATCCCGGCCACTCTCAGCCTCCAGCTCACCCGGCCCGAGTGTCTGACGTGAGTGAAGACACCACCCATGCAGGTCGGCCCCCCACCCCACAAAAGTCGATCAAGTGTCCTCCCCTGAGTCCCCATCATGATGGAGCAGAGATGAACCATTCCCAACAGGGTCGTTGTATCACACCCTAAGTTTAAGGATCGTTTGTCGTGCAGAAAAAGTAACTCGCACCCCGGGGAAGCGTCCGTGTCCTCATCTGCGTAACAGATAACAGGACTGCCCTTCTTACGGGCTGAGACTGGGAGGTGAAAGAGCCTGACGCCAGAGCTGACGCACAGTGAGCGCTCGGGAGGTGGTAATGGCCGTGGTGCTGTTGATGCTAGCGTTACCACCCGCTGTCCTGTGGGAGTAGCTCTCAGGCCTCTGCGGATGGAGTTAGGACACCGGGGTGGGGGGCGCTGGGCTGAGACTGGGCTGCAGCCAGTGGGCAACAAAGCAAGGACAGTGATGCCTCGTCATCCTGGGGCATCACGTGGTGGCCTCCACACATGCCCAAGGCCAGCAAGACCGGAGTGTTTGCCAGCGCTCCGGAACTTCTCCTAGGAGGCAGTCTGATTGATTTCCAAACCAGGCAATCCTGCATGATGGCCACCGTGGATGGAGGGAGGGCGTTTCTTGTCTTGGACTTGCCTCCATTTGCCGTGTTGACCAACTCCAGCCCGCAGGTCTGTTGATTCCTAGCAGTGGGAACCTCACGTGGGGAGATTCATGCCCTCACGTATTCCTTCTCTCTCGCTCCACGGACTTCCTCGGCCTCTTGACGGATTCTCCTGATCCTTTTCAGCCTCGGCAGTGGGGTTTGGGGTTTTTTTGCCCGTATAGGCCAGCTGTTTGTTGGGGTGTCCAGCAGGTGCTCTGAGGCCCCATTATAGCGCCCAGAACCTTCCAGGTTTGTGTCAGGCTGTGTTTCTTGGCATCCTTTTGCAGCAGAGGTTTTGGCCACCCCTGCAACTCACGGCCCTTCATGAAGTTACATGACCTGCTTTCGTCCTCGGACAGGGATGATTTGATTATCGCCAGATCGTGGCCGGCCCAGTACATCTCCCCAAAACCAAATGAGACTCAGCATGAAATTCTTTGGGCTGAGCCCTGGAAGCCCCCTCTTGTCAGCAGCTTCCAATCCAGCAATGTCTCCTATGCACTTGCGCTTGGAGAATTTGGGGTTATCGTGCTCGATTTTCTTTCTGTGGTGACAGTGTCTGAGATGTGATAAGCGTTGGTCGGAAAAAAGTCAGGCATCCTATTTATCTGCTACAAGGGTACCAAGGCACCTTTCCGCCAAGGGATAGGACCAGTGGGCTTACAGGTGTGTGTGGGGGGGGCTTTTTTTTTTTTTTTTCCCAAAGCTGACATTTCTTAAATGCTTATTGTGTGTCAGATGCTGATCTAAGTGTGTTCTGTGGGTTCTCCCGTCGAATCAATTTTTATTCCATGCCCATTTTAAAGATGAGGAAGCTGAGGTCCAGAGAGCGAAGTAACATGCCAAAGCTAGGACGATGTGGGGTGAGGTCACACAGCTGTCAGATTTGCTTGCTACTTTGCACACTGCCTCCAGTGCAGACACTTAAGCCTGTTCTCACCTCACGTCCCGGAGGGCGGCTTCTGGTCTGGTAATGGGTGTTTGCCGTCTCTGCCTTCCACGACCCTCATTCAGGGCCAGGACCAGGGAAGGCAATGGATAAGTGTTTGTTGAGTGAATAGGTGACCTTGTTGGGCCAACATAGTGATGTGACTGGATGGTAACTCCCAGGTGAATACATGAGCTATTTGTTGGCCCCAGGGCTTTTGAGGAGTCATGGCAGGTGCTGGGAAGAACCTGGTGGAGCTGGAATAAGAACATAGAAGGTAAGGGGCTAAGTAATTAAGAGAAGCAGCAGAGCCTCTCAGGGGGGCCAGAGTACTACACCTGAGCAAAGACTAGAAGCAGGAACCAGAAAGCCAGCAAAAGTCTCTGCTCTCTCAGCTATGATTTTCTCTGTGTATCTGATCTATTTTTCTCCCTCTGCAGGGGACAGTTTTGTTTTTTTTTCTTTTTTCCCACTCCACGGGCAAAGGATGACTTCCAGAATTTTCCTGTCCTACTTCAAGTTTTGAGCCCAAATGCCCAGAAGGGAAAGTTCGGTTTCCCTGGATGGATGGAGATGGGTTGCCAATCCCCTCAGGGGGCGAGCGGTGGTGACGTCTACTACAAACATGGTTACTGGAAACCCTGCTCCTGGGGGGCTGAGGGAGAATCCGAGAGGTGGGAAAGGTGCCTAAATATGAATACCAAGGCTGTTGCTCCAATTTCGAAGTTGATGTGACTTAAGATATCTGACTTAGAGGGTAGGAAAGTGGTTTGCCCAAATCAGCCTCTCTTTGCAACGGAAATAGGCCAACGTGCCTTGGAAAATACCGAACCCAAGAGAGGAGGCCCTACAGAATGTGCCAAGATCAGCCCAGAAGCTGGGAGCTCTGGAGGCTGTCTTGGAAGTTAGTTTCTCACCCCCGCAATACAGGCAATGTGCACAGTTTCCAATGGTTACACTGGCGGAGCCCCCGGGAAGCGAGGTCTTTGGTGGCTGATGGCTGGGACGTTGTTCACGCCTGTGGTCTCAGTCTGTCCACCTCCCTGCACTCCCTCCCCCATGTCTGGAGTAGAGCAGATGTGTGTTGGATGCACAGGACTGTGTTGGTGGGGCTTTGCTACATTTCCGGCTCTATGGCCGCCATGTTTTAATTTGACCGTCATCCAGGGCTTCATCAAAGGAGTGCTGTTAGTATTTTCTTCCCACTTTACTGGTGAGGATTTGCAAGTTCAGAGCAGTTAAGCAACTTGACAGATGAGAGTTAGTACTTCTGAGGTTTCAACCTAGGCTTATCTGAGCTGTACCCTGGCCTCTTTTTACTAGTCCATCAAATCTCTCTGATCCAAAATGAGCGTCTTGCAGTCCTCCCCCCGCCTCCAAAAAAACAAATTACTTCATCTTCCATGAGAGTTGCTGTAGGAAGTGAGAGGCCTCCAGGTAGCTGAGCGCCAAGCACAGGAGAGGAGATGTTGATAGGGATCTGGTCTCGTTAAGCTGAGCTCTAATCAGTGGCACTTTGATGCTTTGGTTCTGGAAGGGAGAGCCAGGCATACTTAAGGACTCGGGGCAAACAGGGTGGATGGCAGGGAGGGAATCTAAAAATGTGAGTTTGATTCCAGTGAAGACAAAACAGCCAGAGGACAGAGACAGTGCTCTGCAAAGCATCAGAGTATGTCAGAGGAAGGAAAGAGGGTAAGGAATGCCAGGGACAGGCGGGGAAGACTGTGCTCATATTCAATGTCTAGACTCCGGGTGAAGCTGCCCTTTGGTGGATGGGATGAGAATGAAAACCAAGAGCCTGTGTCTGGGAAAGCATCTCCCAGGTGGTGGCTCCAAGACATTCCTGTTTGCAGAACCCATCCCGTTTCTCGGTACCATCCTAGGAGATACAGGAGTGGATTTGTCCTGGGCCAGTTCCTGGGGAAGGACCCAATTCCCCAAAGGGCTTTGGAATGACTGCTTCAGCAGTGATTATCAAACCAGTTCATCACCCGGGGAAACATCTCTATGCAATTATTCTGGTTGGCTGAGTAATTGTCGCTGACGTTACACGGGGCAGCAATGCTCAGGGAAATAATAGTAGATGCGTCTCTTACAAAACTGATTGTGTGTGTCAGTGCTTTGTTTGGTACACGGACGATCCGTGTGCTTGAATAAGGCAGAGTCTGTGGCTTTGGAGACTCCATCTCTGTGTATGGAAAACCATCGCAGTCGTCCTTAGCTCAGAGGATTGTGGCAGGGACTATATGAGGTAACGGGGGTTGTTACCCGGGGCAGTAAATGGTTCATGATGGTTTTCAGACTCACTGGAATTGTCACCCAATGCATTTGTTTTATTTAACACGTGTATAATGTTTACTAGGTGTTGCACACATTATACATATTCACCCACACGACACTCATACCAGCCCTTGGAAGTAGGTATAGTAATCGTCTTCATTTTGCAAATGAGGACAGCGAGGAACAAAGCAGTTATAAGTAACTGATGCACCTTTTGGCAGCGGCAGAGCTGAGATTTGAACGTGGCTCTTGAGGTCATGCCCTTTGCCATCGGAAGGTCCACTGATGCGTCAGGCAGCTGTGCTGCCCACAGTCCCTTGCACAGCACTGGGGAAGTATTTATTTCTTCTCGTGTCCCATGTGCTTTCAGAAAAATGCAACTTGCACTCAGATTAGTGTCTCAGGGATCTGGTCCTGGGGGAACCCAAACAAAGACATGCTCCAATTCAGCCTGGACACTGTCTTTCTCTCCAAAGGGTTCCTGAGTAGGGAAAGTATGGTATGTGCAGAAAGAGCAGCCAAATGGGAAAGAAAGTGTGCTTTTTTAATAGCTGGGTGAGTACCCAATACCCCCCTGGTGCACAGCAGTAAAACTCTAGCTGGGGGATGTGGATTATGCCTGGATAAGGGTTCACTGAGGTCCCCTGCTTGCTTTATCCTGTCGAGATGTGCTGACAACGTGGGGGTGGAAAGCCAGAGGAGATCCGCTCAAGGATGCAGACCTCGAAGGCACAGTAACTATCTCGCGGTGAACCAGGCTCGGTGGAGGTGAGGGCTGGGCACGGTCAGACGGGCATTCTCTCTGGAAAGGGGGAATGGTGAGCACAGCCCAGGGCCTGAGCAGAAGGTCTGGGATGTGGGGAGAAGGATCGGCGTTCCCATCCCCTAAAGGGGCTGAGAGCCTGGGAGAGGAGACTCCCACCCGCCTGGTCTGTCTGCTTCCTCCTCTCTGATGTCACGGTGGCCGTTGATTTGCTGCCGTCCACGGAGACTCTGAGTTCATTTTCTCTGATAGCATTTCTTGGCCTTTTCTCGGGTGGGATCAGGAAGGTGGAAAAGAGCGTTCTGCGGGTTTTTGCGGTTTGGTCCCCACCACACGTTGATGAGGCATCTGGAGCACCTGTGCCATTTGTCCTATGAGCCTGTTGGTTCTGTGCATCGGAAGTTGAGAAGAAGCCACGGAAACAGCAGGGGTGGTGATGATGATGGGTGATCTAGAGGTCTTGCACCACATGTCGCTCACCTGGCCGGCCTGCTCACAGCAAACCTGTGAAGAAGGTCACACTGTCTTCATCGTACAGACAGGGAAGCTGATGTGGCAAGAGTCTGGATTCGGTGCTTCAGCAGCGTTGCCGTCTGAGGCTCCCGAAATGTGCAGGAGAGAGATCAGGCTCTTTCTCAATAAGGTGCTCGCTCGAGGCTGGAGGAGGTGCTGCCACAGTGGGCAGTGGGGGGAGGGGCTGGGTGAACTTAGGCGAAAAGTGGTCTCTGTGATGTAGCTGGAGAGATTTCATCTCTGTGCATAAAGAAATGTCACCGCCTCCTCACCGTGAGTTCCACGAACACGAGTGTGGTTATCGCCAAATCGGGGTGGGGGTGTGTGTCACTGAATCGAATGAATGAATGCAAGGGTCCTTGTTTATTTAATCAAAATGTATCTTAAACTCAGAGCTCCCTGAGGGCAAAGAATTCATCTATGACAGCTTGTCTGAAGGGCCTGGTTCTTTCATCCTCTCTTTATTGTTGATTTGGATTTTAAGAGGAAGAAGATCCTGGCATTTTCCCTTCAACACATTTTCTGGGAAACATAAGGAGGAAAAGGAATGTCTATGTGGTAGAAACTCAGGCTTGGTATAAGAAACCATTTTTGCTTGTTTCACGGGTCAAGGGTAGCTTTTGTGCCCCTAGCTGCCTTGGCAAAGCCCATCGTCAGGGTCCTTCACCCCCCCCACCCCCCCGTGCAGGCTGAGACCTGGAATATTGGAATGCGAAGAGGATTAGGGACCAGTG
>CM052890.1:27527405-27596312 GCA_028534135.1 Potos flavus
ACATTTTATTGACAAGCACCAAAAGGCTGCTGTCTGTGGCCCAGGCAAATTTATCACTTGGTTTTGTTACTTGTTTCTGACTCATGCAACAGACAAGAGCATTTAAATCACTCAAAGCCTCTCATTGTTACAAGACAGGAGGAAATGTTGGCGCAGGGAAAATGGGATGAGAGAGAGAGAAAAAAAAAGAGAAGAGAGAATGAATTCCTGCCGAAGGACCAGGATTTCTCTGGGCACTCTGTTTCCCTTGACTTGTGTGATGCTCAGGGCCCTTATACCCATTTTACAGTTGAGGACACTCAGCTATAAAGGCGTGAAAGGCCTTGCCTCGAAGCGTATGGCAATGGTGGATTCAGGAGTCAAAGCTTCCTCTGGCTCTCCGAGACGATCGGTCAGGGTCCTGGGGCAAAACAGATGACACATTCACATTAGGAGCGTCCCAGGAGACTTCATGAAGGGGCCGTGTTCGTAAGTGAGAGAGGTTTTAGGGGCTGGGAACAACAGAACAGTCACCACCCCGAAACCCTGAGGGCAGGGGAAGGGAAGAGCTGTTGCTAGAGCTCTGGGAAGCATTCCGTGAAGGAGGCTGTTTGAAAGAAACAGTGACTTGGGTCACAGGACAGAGAGGCAGTCCAGTGTGATTCGGCACGGGGAGCGTAGGGAGGGAGCCCCGTTGGCTGACCCGACCCGACCAGGAGCCGGGGATCCTATGGGTGCGGGCCATTCCCGTCAGCCTCCCAGTGCGGAGGGCAGGGTGGACGAGGGTCTGGCAAGCTGCCCCACTCTTCTGTTCCAGCAGATTCCCCCCACCCCCTCCCCTGACCCCGAATACTTTTTTCTAGAAGGCAATAGCCGTCAAGCCGTACCAGTAAAAAATCACTCTTCTAAAGAAAGCTGATCGCTCTCAAAGCCTCTCTCCTCACATGCAACTGAAATAATCTCAGACCACATCACTTAAATTTTGGCCATGACCTAGAACCTATAAAGACCCATCTCAAGTAACATGTTATATTCATAAAGATATCTACCCAGCAGAGCCTGGCAGCTGTGTGGGTCCACCTCCTGCATTATTTAATGCGTCTTCTCTACACCCTGGGGCAGGCAGGGGGAGATTTTCTATAAACTGTGTCTATGTTACAAGTAGGTCTTCAGAGGAGAAAGCAAATGCCATTCTTCCTCTTCAAAGGAGAGTTGTCTTGCTGTCTTGGGGCAGCTGTATTGCTGATCGGAAGGCTTTGGGAAGCTCCTTACCATGAGTGCAGAGAATTTGGGAAGAAACTCCTCCCCACCCACTGCCCCGTATTTCCCTGCCATCCCCTCCCCCATAGCCTCCTCACTTTCTAGCACCCCGTTAAATCACACACCCAGGATAATGGCCTGACTCTTTGTTGCACGATGATGAACCTAGAAATGAAAGCACCAGGGAGAGGAAGAGGGTCCCGTGCCTAAAATCAGTGCCTTGAGGATGTCCTGTGTGCCTGGTCATGTGCTCGGTTTCGCAGATGCAGAAATGAGTAAAACACCGTGTGTGTTTACCCAGATCAGGGGCTGGTGAAGGACACAGACTTGTGTACTATGCAGGTAAATGTGGTTGAGGTCGCCGTGAATGCGGTATGCAGAAGTGCTCCGGGAACCCAGAGGCGGGAGCCGTGGCATCTGCCCCGGGGGTCAGGGAAGTTACACTGTTCAGGTGGCATTGAGCACCAGGGGAGGAATTCTGGGGGAGAAGGGGCACTGTAGACACGGGCTGGGGCAGAGATACGGCAGGAATCCATCTGAGGGTACAACCCGTCCAAAGGTGTGTTTGGAGCAAGGAGGTGTGGAGTAGAGTTACCAGTACGAGAAAGCTCGTGAAGGTTGGACCGTGGGTGGCTTTGATCCTGTGTCTGTGGCTTGAGCCTCTGGGCAGCAGGGAATGATGCCAAGTTTTTATGCAGGGAGGTGATAGGGTCCGATTTGTGTGTTAGAGAGAACATGCTGGCATTGTTGTTTAGGGCGGGTTGGAAAGGCAGTGCCTGCGTGGAGGTGAGTCAGGGAGGGGACTGTCACGGCAGAAATGAAGGTTGCTGAGCGTCACCTGCCAAAGGGTCTTGGGCACAGCTCAGGAATCTCAGACTCTGTTTCGGTGTAGGCGTGGCTTCCGAGCTGGGCCCCACTGGCTGATTTCAAGGGGGTCCACGATGTCATTGCCACCATGTTGGTGACTCGTTGTGATCTGCCCTCCTGGGACAGTGGACCACCCCACCCCCTCGTGCTGTGACGTTTGAACTCATCGTTAAAAGCTGCACCCAGGGCTGTGCCGCTCACTGGTAACGCTCATTTCTCCTAGGGGAGAAAAATAATCCCCAGTACGTAGCTCTGGCAGATTTCTGTACCATCAGTATGCCCACCTTCACTGACTGCAGACGACTAAGATGAGAGCACTGAACGCAGGGTCGGGATACTAGCTTCTGTGAGCTCGGGGGAGCTTGTCTGGCACACACACCACTGGATCCATTCTTCCACGGAGAATTGCCCCTGGCCAGCCGGGGCTGCCTTGCCTAAAATGTCCAGGACAAAGAGATGTCCCCCTAGGGGCAGCCCGTAGCTGACGACTGAATATAGGAGGGATACCGATTGCTTTATAGTGGGACTGGTCCTTGGTCATAAACATACTCCAGAGCTCCTAGCAGGATGAGACCGAGCTACACTTCAGGCGAACCTGTTTCTTTGCTTAGGTTCCTTCTGTGCCCCAGCCTGCTCCCTTTGCTTCCTTTCAAGTTTGTCCCAAGAGCTCTCCATCCATAAATCACTTACGCAAGGATCCCCACCTCAGACTCGGCATTTAGGGAGCCCAGCCACCACCATAAACCCTGGGAATTGCATGGAAAATCTGGCGTGCCTCCTCACATGTGTGCATATGTCTGGGAGAAGGTCAATAGCTCTCATCAGATTTTTCCAAGAAATTTATGACCCAGAAAAGGTTTGAAGCCTCTGCAGTAGGTGAAAAATACGCATTTTGCTCCTAGCGAATGTGGCTGATGCTCAGGGAGGGAGCCCTGCTTTCTGGGTGATGGAATGAAGAGACTCCTCATTTACAAGAACCACCCTGTAGAGGGCAGGCTTATTCACCCGGGATTCCAACCCTAAACTGAAAGGTGAGGATGCAACGCACAAGGCGAGGGATGATGCTTAAATTTACAGAGAAGCCTTTGGAAGGGAGGGAAAACCACAGCTCCAGGCAAGACAGGAAGCGTTAAGCTGCACTTTTAAAGTCCTAATCAAATGCAAGCAAAAGCATTTTCAAAAGCAGGACTAATTGGTGGTTGAACAAATCCTTCCTTTAAGCCACATGTGTGTTCCACACCCAGGAACCGATAAGGGGTTTTCCTTGTCGAGGTCTTCTTGGCCACAGCCACGTAAAGCTGTGCCAGTTCTTCAGTGGCATCCCATTCAGGCAAAGGACATGACTGTGACCTTGGGGCAGGTCCGTGGTACATCTCTGGTTGTTTTGGGGGATCAGTGGTGTCACAAGATCGGCCAAGGAGGCTGGGATGCTGGCTGCTTGGCAGACGCCTCCCCCCAACATCCCATACAGTCGTAGATACCCCATCCTCTGCCTCCCACCCACCTCCATCCTGAGCATCACACCGTCCCCATACACCGACAGCATTCACATGCTAGCCAGGCCTCCTCGCACACCTTCCTCACACACCTGCACCCTGACACACTCATCACACACTCAACACGGCTGTGTTTGCAGACTCACCCACACTGCCCATGCCCTGAGCCCTCCACAGACACACATTCACCATCCGCTCGGCACACACCACAAACCCTTACCTTGTCCACTCTCTTCTCTGAGATGTCTCCCTCTGCCCTTTGTTTCTCCTTCACTGTCCCTGCCTCCCCCCCACCCCCCACTCCCTGTCTCTCACGCACCTGCAAATGTCTCCCACATTCCCTGCCCTCTCCCCTCCTCCGACACACACAGTCCCAGAAGGAACGGGGCATGGAATCTTAACCTCATTAAAAAGTTCACTGAAAAAATTGCTCTCCTGTCTCCCCTAAATTCTTTTTTTTCTCTCTCCTGGACGCTCTTTGTGACTCAGAGGTATTTCTGATGACCGTGTTGGGTACTTCCTCACATGCTCTGTGGGGCGGCTTGCCCGTACAGTAGAGCACGTCGGCGGGAGCGCCAGGCTCAACCCGCGGGGATCACCATCCCTCAGAGCCTGCCTCACCTTGATGCAGAAACTGTCTGCCTTCAGTCTGCCGATCTGTGAAACGCGGACACCGAAGCTTCTGCCTCTGAGGACTGAGTAGGATACCGTGAAGCTCTAGGTGTGTAAGAAAGGTAGCCCCTGATATTATTAAGTGATGCCAGCACTTTAAACCAGGTTTCCGTAAAAGACTCTGTAACAAGTCTGGGCTTGTGGAACCAACAGAAGGCCCTGTGTCTTCTATTCGGGCAGTCTCCCTGGGAGCCGAACCCGGAGGCGTCCTAGAGGGTAGGCTGAACGGAATCTCTGCTGCAACAAATCATGGCTTGGAGCAATTCGTGGCACTCCCATGCTTAGAGCATGGGGTCAAACATGGCCACAGTTGGTGCCAGATCATTTGAACAGAACTTTAGATTAGCCCTGGGGGGAATTTCGGCACATGCCTCTCATATCCGCTTGTACCTAAATGCCTTGAGTGAAGTTGAGTTTGGGATTTTGGGAAAAGCAGTTTGGAGAGGACATGGGGCCTGGGGCATAGGGGATGGAGGACAGAGACTGTGTTCTTGACCAAACCCTACTCGGACTCCTCTGAGCTCACTTCTCAACCAGCCCTGGCTTTGGGGCTTGCGTGTCCGCCTCTGCATTGTCCAGGTTAACCAGAATCCTCACGTTGATATCTGACTACTCTTGACATCTGACCAAATCCCTCACCCACCCCCAGCTGGTGTCTGACACCCTGGCCTGCCTTCAGGAGGAGCCCCAATCCTGTTAGGCAGGGTTGGCCCGAATGCCCCTGAGCCCTAATGCTTCTTCTTAGTGATTTTCCGTTTGTTGACCCCATATGTTCCCATGTATCCTCGTTGTACTGGGAGGTCGGGCCCATCTCCCATCCCACTGCAAAGCCGGTCGCATCTGCCCCACACCTCCCTCGATGGTCCCCCTGAATGAAGTCTGCAGGCAGTTCTTTACCAGGGGTTCCGAGCGAGTTTTTCTTTGATGGGGGTTCACCGGTCCTGTGGGCGGCTGGTCTCAGCGTGTCTTTTTCTGAGACAAGGAATGCTCTGGTCATCCCATTACAAGGCAACCTGCCCTTTGGGGTCTTTTGTGATCAAACCTACTTGCTTTTCTTCGTGGGTGATGATAAGAATGCCCTCCATTTCTTGAATGCTGACTATATCGTAGGGACAGTGCTGAACTTACACTCCGTGCGTCCTCATGGCCACCCCGGGAGGCAGACGAGGCTAGTATTCCTGCTGTGGGTACACGAGTAAGTGGCCAGGTGGGTTAGCTGGTGCCAAGGGAGTCTGAGCTGAGGGGACTGACGGACAGAGGGCAGTGTGTCAGCGGGCAGACACGCACAGTGGTGACTTCGGTTGCTAGACTTGTGGTGTTCATCCTCCCTCGCCTTACCCCGTTTCCATCACTGGGCTGCCTTCCCCTTTCACCCGTGGTGGGTTTCTGGCCAGTTCGGTCTGTCACAGGTCTCCTTACCCCTCCGCCATTCTGCTTTTTGAGAATGACACAGACCAGCTCCGTGTGTCACCAGCTCTCAGACCCAGCTCTCTTATCCATCCACTGACTTTCACCACGTAGGAGGGACACCGTTCATGGCGGACCCTCTCAAAGACATCAGCTGGTAGACACGGGGGGGCAGGCCCCAGGAGCACCTGCTGCGCTCGCCCTCCCTTCCCGGATTCTCAAATGTCTGTGCGGGCTCTCCTGCATTTCCAGACCCAGCTTCCAGCCCCCTCTGCATCTTTCACCAGGAGCACAGCTCAGGGGACAAGAACAGAGCTTTAGAACTATGGAAGACCAGGTTTAAGGCTCAGTTCTCATGCCGGCCAACAGTGACTTTGGACAAGTCCCCTTCAACTCTCTTGATCCTTAGTATTTAGTCTTTAAAAAGGAATAATAAATAATAATGATAGAAATATGGGGTAACAATGCCTACCTGATCTGGAGTTAAGCATGAAATGGTCATCATATGCAAATAGCATGTTTATCATCATATCACTTGACTTTGTGCCGGAATTAGCAACATCGAGGTCTTTCCTCCCCCCAAAATTGGCTGCTCCGGGGTCTCCCTTCTGACCCACGGCCTGGGAAGCTGCTACTGCCCAACAAGCCTGCAGGATAGATTGGGCCACCCCACCTGGCCGTGAGAATGGAGGCCCATGCGTTTAAGGGGGATTGCCTGAGACCTCCCACAAAACTAGCGGAAAAGCTGGGGGTCCAGATCCAAGACCCCTCCTACCTCACTCATCATGCAGGGGAGGGTCCAGGAGCATGAAACAATGGGGTTGGGTGATGATAAAACCACAAATGACAATTGAATTTGCCCTACCCCCTCTCTGAACAAACATTTCCTATACGTCAAGCGCTGTGCTAGTAACATCTACATGCATTATCCCACTTAGTGCGCCAGGTCTTGGGAGTAGAAATCACGTTTACCACCATGCACGAATGAGGAAGGCAGGCCCAGCTCAGACAGGCTAAGACCTGATCTAAGTTTACATGGCTAGCAAGTGATTGAGTTGGGAGGCAAACCGGAGTCATCTGGGTTCTGAGTCCATCTTGTAAGAAACACTTGGGGCCACTTAGCTTCAGGGTATGGATGGACCTGACTTAACCGATAGAGAATGTTCCACGGGTGCCAGAGGCTTTCTTGACTCTCCCGCCCCTGTCACTGGTCTATCAGTGGCTTTGCTTGGGATAATTCCAGCCAAACAGCAGCTCGCCCCCTGCGGTAAGCTGCCCCCGTCATCCCACTCCTGTCACAACTGTGGACAGCTTGAGCCACAGACCCCCAGCCTCCATGAAGCTCTCTCTCCGACCTTCTTCTAACACTGCATTGAAAATAGCTCTCCTCTATCTCAGTTCTTCCTTCTTGATCCCCATACTGGAACCCCCAGGATTTACTCTTTTCATTGGCGGAGTGGGAGGGGGTGGCGAAGAGCGAATGTTTCCTGTTTCCTTGTCTTCCTAGCCACCCTCTGCTTCCCTGCCTTCATCTCCTCCTTGAACGTCGCATACGCACAATGAACCTGATCGTGCTTCCTGGTCTGTGACATACTGTTGCGGTCAGATGGTGCTTGCCTCCTATTTTATTTCATTTTTCAAAATTTTACTCTAGTGTTCTCCTCTTTATCTGCCATCTCCACCCTCTCTTCTCCTTCCTCCAATGCATGGGCAATCTCTTTACCAAGTTAACGTGGGACTTCCCAATCTACTGTCCAGTTTTCTTAGATGCGTGCACACCCTTGGATATTGCTTTGAGCGGGTGCACTTGAAATTTTGCATAAACGGTGTTGTGTTTGAATTCTCCATTTCTGTTCTCAGTCAGGCTTGTAATTTAAGCTCCCATCTCATGACCCTGTGTAAATATCCTTCCTACTTCCGAACGGTTCGTGGCGCTTTATGGGTTTTCATACCGTGGGTACCTGTTGCCTTGGTGACAGACATCTAGGCTTTCCTGTTCTTTGGCCCCACCTGCGAGGCCGGATGATTTTCCTCATAGGTGTTTCCTGGTGGGCCTCTGTGGGAATTTCTCCAAAACACGTATGCAAGAGTTGGTGTTGGATCACACATATTTGATCTAATGATCTAATGACTCCAGTTTGGAGGACTGTCTGGGTTTATAAGGTCACCGGCAATGCAGCAAGCGTTGCATTTTTCCCATAGAGGATATCCTCCCAGGTAGAATCTTTGCCCGGTGGCATCCCATTGTTGCCTTCACTTTTATCTCTCCGAATACTGGAACTTGGAGCCTCCCATCATGTATTTTCTCATCGGTCTGTTTTCTCCTTCTGTGAAATTGCAAATGTCTTCCTCCAGTCTGCCACCTGTCAGTGATATCCTTCACTGGAAATACTTCTAAAATTTGACATAAAGTTAAAGAAAAAAAAATTATTAATTCCTCCCCCGAAGTTTGTACTTTTGAACGTCCATCCAAGAAATCACTCTATACCCTGAGGTCAACACAGCTATTTAGAATTTTCTTTTGTTTGAATATGAAAGGCATAGCTTTCATGTTTCTGGAGCTTGCCTTTGTGTCTGGCATACTGGGGCAGAGATTCAACCTTATCTGTAAATAAATGTATTATGCATGTCATAATTGCCAACTATCCTAAATATTTGTCCAAAAAGCCACTATTTCCCCCACAGCTTTGCGATTCCATCTCTGTCACGTATCAAATTTCACTGTGGCTGTCTCTCTGTCTCTTTGTTCTGTCTCGTCCATGCTATTCTCTTCCATTGGGCTCTTTGCCTTGACACCCGTCCCATGCCGTGTTCGCACTGTGATTTTGTAAGGTGTCATAATACCGGGTTGGGTGAGGCACCTACTCTCTCCTCCTGTCCCCTCTCCTTTTGAAACTCCCCAATTTCCCTAGCTATTCTTGGACTTTTATTCTTATACACACATTTTTAACCAGTTTGACAAGTTTCTTAGCAAGTCCTGCTGTGAGAGTGTCTACCCCACAGGGTTGGCTGGGCGACCGAATGAGGTGAGGGATAAAAAGGGCTTTTGCACACTGTTCACAAAAAGTCTAGAAAAGTCAGTAGAAGATCGAGATAGGGTAGGGCTTTGGGGGTCACGCAGGTTGAAGTTCCTTGCAATTTGGATAAATCGGGGGAATCCTCCGATCCTCAGTGTCTTTGTCTATGGTGATCCAAGTTGAAATTAACCAGCTCCCAGGCTTATAGGGGAGCAGCGATTCTGTGGGCATTGCAGCCCGCTGCCCTGTAGGTCTGGGGAGCGGGGGTGGGGGTGGGGGGAGTATTACCAGGGAACGGGGTAGGGTCGAGGGGGTGGAGTTGGGGGGACAGAGAACCCCGAGCCAGGCCTCACACAAAGGATCCGCGCTGCTATGGATGGGATACAGGCTGCCAGGTTAATGAGATCATTCATCAACATTATGTTCAGGGCCATGATGGATTTACCCAGATCCCCCGCTTGAGTCTTCTGGGGGAAAGGACATTAATGGTGACATCTGTGAGCACAGGGATGTGTGTCAGGCTCCCGGAGTGGTGGCGGGGAGAGGACTTGCGAACCTCTCAAACTCTTTCTGCTTTAACATGTTAAATTCGGCAATGTCTGGCGGGACCTGCTGCGTTATTACTCATCTGCCCTCGAATCAGCCAGCTATGGGAGGAGGGTCTGCTCTTCAAGGCTCAAACAGTGCCAGGAGGCAGAAAGGTAAAATGGCAAGGGCACCCGGTTTGGAGGCAGACGCGCCTGGGCCCGGGCCTGAGCTCTTCCACGGCATGGCCGGCTGTGTGACCTTGGGCAAGTCATTGTGCCTAGTAATTATACCTACCATATAGGATGGTGGTGAGGGTCGTGGGATATAACGAACGCCAAGGAATATGGTAAATGGCAATATGTCACCGAGATGTAAGGCATTGCGATCGTTTAAAAAAAAATAACCACATGCTGTCAGGCAGCCGTTTCTTTGCAATCTTCCCTTCAGCCGTGCTACTCCCTGGGCGCTGTAGTATCTCCCGGCCATGTTTTGTGGATTCTAACAACTGGCCTGGGCCCTATGGCTTCATGACGTCCACAAGTTGGCGCGTGTACCTTTGTAGGCATTCGTGTGTGTGTTTATCGGAGAGGGCAGTATTGAAGGGCGTCAGAGGTTATGAGGGATGAGAAAGATTATGGCCAAATCCAAGAGTTGAAGGGACAATGAAAGTAATCTGGACTTTTCGTCGAAGGCGAAGTGCAACCGATGCTTACGAATTCAGAGTGACCTTATGATTAATAATCACGATGATTAGCAAAAACAACAGCTCAGTGTCTTCCAGATACTTCATTGATTGGTCTACGTTCTCCCATTTATCTCTACGACAGTCAAATGGATCCTTGTCTTATAGACAAGGAAACTGAGCTTTCCAAAGTTGAAGGGACACAGCTGGTAGGTTGTCGGAGTCGGGAATCAAACCCATGCCTAGCCTGGTCTCAATACCCAGGCTCCTAGTACCTCGGAAAGACTGTCAGTTCCCCAGGGAACTTCATCCGGGGTTCTTGTCTCTGTCAAGGGCACCATGCTCCAACCATGTCACTTCTGAAAACAGCAATTTCTGGAACCGAAACTTCAATTTCTCAGATTGGGAGGCTGACACTTGAGTGAGCAGAGGCATCATGGTGCTAGAGCCTGTCCCGCCGGCCCCTGGCCCCCAATCACAGCTGTGGAGGTGCCCGTCGCCAAGAAAGCAGAGGGAGGCAGCCAGCTAGAAAATCAGAAACGAAAAAAATGTGGCTTTGCTTGGCAGACATTTTGTATTTTTTTCGGTTCAGCCTTGTGGGAGCCCTTTCCCGGTGACTTCCCGCTCAACACGGACTGGAAGAGAGCCTTTTCTCAAAGCCGTGGGACCTGGCCAAGACCCCTGCCCCCGCCCCACCAGTGCAGACCCCAGAACGGGATGGGCTGTTCTCATGTGTTCTCGAGCTTATCTGGCGATCATTAAAAATGTGTTCATCATCCCACCACCTGACAAAACTCACTTGGGGTAAGAGAAAAGAGATTGAAAATCTGTAAATCTTCCATGCCAGCCAGAAGGCATCTTGGCTTAGGACAGAGGGTAAGGACCAAGGAAGCTAGTAGAGGGTCCACTCCACGCTCTGCCACTCCCCAGCTGGGTCATCTGAGGGCAGTTCCTTTCTCCCTCCAGGAAGGACCCGTATATTGTGAAATAGCAGGTGGGGCCGCTCACCCCGAATTCCTGGAGTTGCTTTCATGTAGCACGTTCTGTTCGTGGCTCCTGCCGGAGTGGTGTGGCATCATTTCCTTGTCTCTGAACATCCTAGTCTTCATTTATATTATGGGGGTGATAAAATAATATCTTCTCCGTAAGGGTTGCTTGCAGACTCAGGATGGGATAATGACTGCAAAGAGGGGAATGGGGGCTGGCATTGGAGTAGGAGTTCAGCAGCCTTCACTCTCTTCCCACGTTATTTTCCAGAAATTGGAGGCAATGGAGATAAATAAGGTACAGCACAATCTAGTGCTTGGGAAATCAAGCATAAAGCTAAATAATGATAGCGAACTTTGTGGAACAATATAAAACGGGAGATTACAAAGTGATACTTGTCTAAATATTAGGTAGGTGACAGAGTGAAGAAGGGGGAAGGTGTCTTCGGTCAGGGTCCCCAGAAGTGGAGTCTGGGAGGAGCCTTTGCGTGGCTGGAGGACAGCAGAGTGGGGCAGGGGAAGAAGCCAGAGGAGGGTGTGGGTTCAGGGAAGCCCTGGCCTCTGCCGACTCCTGCAGGAACACTCTGGAATGCACATCGCATCTGTTGGCCTCTGCTTGCACCAGGGAGCTTTGTACCCCTGCTCGTCAGGTCTCGGCAGGGCTGTGCTAGGAGGGGTACATTCCTGGGCACTTCGGGTCTGTCTGCAGGTCTCCCAAGAGTTTCAAGTATCGGCCATTAAAAAAAAAAAAATGCAGAAGTTGGTGAGGGGGTGTATGTTCCAAAGTCGGTGTTTTCCCAAAGTAACCACAATAATATTTCCCATCCCATAAGCTCTTTGAGGGCTTTGCTGCTCCCCCTCGGGAGGTGTAAATCATCTCTTGACTTGAGGCCCTTGTGACCTCCCCGATGAATAGATTCCAGCAGAAGGAATGCTTTGTAGCTCATGAGGCTGGACCATGAAAGGATATACAGTCTTTTCTTGGAATACTTGCCTTTCGAACCCAGCCACAAGGCTTTAAAGAAGCTCAGGGCACATGGAAACCTATGGAAGGGGGAATCAAGAACTCCAGCCTTCAGCCCTGGCCAAGCTCCTACTGGCAGCTGGCACTAGTTTGCCAACCATGTGACTGAGCCTTTTTGGAGGTAGGTTTTCTATGGAGCCCCATGGTCTGATGTTGCCAGGAACCAAGATGAGCCGCCCTTGGTGTGCCCTGCCCAAGGTGCACAATCATGAACAAAGTAAACAATCGTTCCTGTTTTAATCCACTGAGCTTTGCAAGTGACTTGTTTTTTGCAGTAGTAACTGGGGCAGGATACCAAAAATAGTAAAAAAAAAAAATAGAAACGGTACAACACAACACTGTAGGAGAGTGGTTGGGATCTTCTGTAGCATGCTACTGTGCCCATCTCCTGGACCCCATGAGTGGTGGTGGTTGCCATCTTTTTGAGAATGGCCCTGGACCTAATGGGAACCATCTCAACTGGAATGTACCCTTTCCTCTGGGAAGTCCACAGCCAATGACTGACCAGCACAGGACCCCAGAAGGCTGTCCTTTGTCTCCAGGTAGAACCAACTCCTTGGAGCACCTGGGATTCTAAGCTCCCCTACGGGTCACATAGAATTTGGCCTCCTCACCTTTGCTTGGGTTCTTGGCCCCTGCCTCACCTTTCTTGCCTCATTCCTCTTCTCCCAGGGGTACTCTGTGAATAAATCACTTGTACAAGAATCCCGCAGCTCAGGAGACTTGACCAAGGACAGATAGTATTTTCTGTAGAGGTATTATCATCCGAGTCACATGTGTATTTTGTATATAGATGCGTTGCTGACATTGGGATGACTCAGCAGACATGTTATCAGTGTATTTAAAGTACCCTGAAGGGGTAGGGGAATGGGGATGTCTTCACAGCTGAGAAAGGTCAGTGGTCTTTGTGTCCTAAGCCTGGGCAGGGCAGTCCTGGATCTAGAGATTCTGGTTCAGCCTCATGACTGTGGACCGTACCCCTCCCCAAGGCCCGGGGACAATTGCACATGCAATTAGAGTGATTTCTAATTCAGCACCACAACCTGTGGAAAGCGCATGCCTCAATTAAAGGGCAATAGTTTCTAGTAAGTCTTGGTTGTAAGGTCTTATGCTATTTTTCACAGATCAAGCCCCTGTCCCTTGACACCATCAGGATATTAGAAAAATCCCAGGGCCTGCCAGGGGATTACTCTGTTTATTAAATTTAGCTTCACAAACAGAGATGCTCTGCACTTTGTATCACCCTTGAGAACTTGAGCATTAAGGCATTCTATTGGCTTGAAACCCAGCCATTTCACCAGACAATAAAACAATGTATGTTCTTTTCAATTTTTTTTCTTGTATACTTTATTTGCTAGGGGAAGTAAAACGTAGTGCAATGATACACCATTATGTGATATTGAAGCTCTCTCTGCTGAAATTAAATCTCACCATTACAGGGTGAATATCCAGATCTGTGGTGTTAGCATTTTTACTTGGTGCATGTCAGTGCCTGAGACCTGATGTGATACGTCATTCCCCTAGTGTCTGGGCATCCCTTGTTCTAGTGTGGAACTTTGCAAATGATGTGAGTGTGCAACTTAATGTTCAGAGAATCCCAGAATGCAGAATTGGAGGAGATTTCAGAGTGGGTTGGGCTTAGATATTTCCTTTTTAAAAATGAGGAAACTGATGCCCTGAGAAAATATGCTTTCCCGATGGTCACAAGGCTGGTTAGTGAGTCAATAAGCCAGGTATTCTGACTCTGAGTTTCATGAGTGTCCTGCCCATCATGTGGCTCGTTGCCACTCTTGTCCTCAGTGGGGAAGGAGCTACACCTTGAGGGTTGTTCAAATTCATTTGTTGTCTGGCTTCTACTGCAGTTGGGCAAACCATACCTTATTCTGTGGAGGAGCAAATGGTTGGCTCTGTAAGTCCTGAGGGAGGTGAGAGAGTGCAACACTATGAAAATGTTTCTCCCAGGTGCTATATAATATGCACTTCCTTCCTTGCCATCATAATGTTAGATGTGAATGCCATGGAGAATTTGCTGAAGATGATATTCTAAGACGTTGTAATAATACCGAAGTAGCATGATTAGATATAAAGCCCTCATCCTTGCAAGAACAAAATTTCCCCCAAAACTGGGGTTTTTCAAAGTCTGTCCATCTTTAAAAGGTGAAGGCACGGCCAGTGAACTGTGTAGTTAGGTAGTTAGGATTCGGGATTTGTATTCTGGTTATTCTGGTTATAATGAAATCAAGCCTCATTAGAGTCTCCTAATTTCTGCCGGGAGGCTCATGAGAACACAGTGGGTTAGCCCAGAAGCTTTGAAGTCTGATACCTGATGTTGCTGAAGCTGGTATTCCACATGCTTGTTCCTGTAGACACGTCATTTCACCTCTTCAAGCCTCAGCTGTTTACGCATAGCTGGAGGATAATTTTTTAGTGATGCCTGTGTCATGTGGTTACTTTGTGGATTAAATGAGATCATTGGTGTGAAGCCGTTTAGGTTGGTGCCTCACTTTTCAGCAGTAGTCATTAAATGTTGGCTCCTTTCATCAATAATGAGAGCCATTGATTTGTGAATATAAGTTGCCTTCAGGCAGAGTAGTAGGCAATGTTCACGTGGTCCTTGAGCTGAAGGTTACCTCCCTTGCCCTACAGGTGGGATGGTATGGAGGGGTGAAACTGTTTACTCAAGCTCGTCAAGTTCATATCTGGAAGTTCTAGGTCTTGAATCCGAGTTTGTGAGAACTCAAAGCCTGTGCTCCTGTCACTACATTTCTAGAACAGAAAGGGATCTTGGAGGCCACTGAATCCAGTGTTAGCACAGAATAATAATAAATAATACATTATTAATATATTAATATATATATATATATTTTTTTTACCATTTTTGGTACCCTCCCCAGTTACTACTACAAAAAACAAGTCACTCGCAAAGCTCAGTGGTTTAAAACAGGAACGATCATTTACTTTGTTCATAATAAAAATAATAATATTGAGAAAGCAGACTCACAGCAAGTCCTATTGTGGAGACACCATTCACATTAATGTACTTCTATCTTCATGAGGTTTCAGAGTGAATAAACCTTTGTAGATACATTAACCTCAGAATTTTCATCGCGTATCTTATAGGACTAGCATTGTATGGAGCATTCTTTGAAATTCACCAGTCAGGGCTAGCATACTCGCTTTGTAGATGAGGGAGAAGGTCAAGAGGGCTCAGTAGGAGCTGTGAGGTGAGTCCTGACTAGACCCCATAGCTCCAGAACTGCGGGCTCATAATCCATCCACTGCAGTGCTCTGCCATCTTTTCCGCCCCTGTGCCCCTCGTCGCATTTATCAGCCAGACGGCTGGGACACTTCGTATGTCACTGTTAGGGCCTCCTCCTCATCTGAGGATTTCCCCTCCTCCTACACGCTCTCCTCCTTCCGTTTTACGACAGCCCCATCTGTTGATGACTCCGTCACCAGAGTGACAGCGTTCTGATGATGTACTCGCATAATACATTATCAAAGTGCCAGTCCTGACGGTCCTGTGATGTATGAGGCTGGTGTTTGTCAGTGCCCCGCCTTTCCAACAGAACCATCTATTACCGCAGCATCCTCTTTGTCGGGGCACTCCACCGAGACACTTTCCTGGGGAAATGAGAAGTTGTGGGGGATGGAGTGGCCATGGGAATGGAACACCAGGGGGGCACCAGAGAGATGGGCAGAATGCATGAATGCATCTGTTAATCACAGAATGAGGAAGAGTGTTGTATGGGCTCCCCTCACTGAGCCTAGCCTTCCACTGAATTCGTTCAAATATATCAAGTCAGGCACTTGTCACGGTATCAAGGATACAAATCATAAAACGGGTCAGCAGTCAATGTTACTTGAGCTCTTCCTATACATTAGACACTGTGGTGAGTGCTTTATAGATGGTACTCCCCTAAAATACTGCTTATAGAAGAGCTCCATCTTTCGAAGAGACAGTGGAGACCCTCAGCAGCTAGACATGACTGACCCCAGCATTTCAACCTTAGGCCTGGGTTCACACCTAACTTCACCATGTATCAGCTGTGCCAGAATGGAAAAGCTCGTGAATTTCTCTGGGCCTTGCTTTCTCCATTGGTAAAATGGCAGTAAGTACTAAGATCTACCTTTCAGGATTTGTGAGGATTGAAAGAGACCATGTATGCATTTATATAAAAAGATTAGTACCAGGCCTGGTGCTGGGTAGTGTTTGCAGCAGTAATTTTATGAGAAAAGGGAAATATATCAGGAATTGTTATTAGGAACCCATTCCCTAAAACGTAACGAATGCTCAGATCTTGGTTTTAACTACCATTCTCTAACTAAGGAACCAAGGTTCCTTAGAGAAATGCCTGAATATAGGGCTGGGACAGAAACAATAGGGATTGAACATGGAGCTTTTCGTAGTGCCAGAAAGTAAGGAAAGGTTTAAAAAAAAAAAAAAAGGAAAATAAAAGGATGAGGGGGAAAGTCAAAGGGACCTAGGAACCAACCTGATAGAACTCCCAGTCACAACAAATAATGATGCTATTGGATTATAATCCAAAAAATAAAATAATTACCTATGAGTCCGCACTGAACTAGTTTGATAATGTAGATCAGCCTCATGGCATCCTGGTAAGTCACTCTGGGCACTGGGGTACTGTGTCCATGGGTGACATGCACGGCCTCCTTCCTATGGGGAACAAGGACAGAGTTGACACGCTGTCGTTTATTCCACCTTTCACTAAAGCCCCCAAATCTCTTTGCCTTCGAACTGGTCACGGCTGAGGAGGTCCTTTAGAGGAGGGCTGGCCTTTAAGAAAGCCTCCGACGTCACGGGGCCACAGGTGGCGAGACACCTCTCCCCTGGGCAGGGTGCACTGATTTATCCCTGATCTGTTGGAGATCACCGAGCAGCTCGGGGCTAAACTGAAAGATTACGAATTGATCCAGATGTAATAACACCCCGGAGTAGACACCCAGGCTTCCAGTACAAGTTTCTACTCGGTGCCTGTGAGGCACAGCACAGGGGCCTTGTTTGCTGGGGGCGGGGGCACGTTCTGGAGCTGTCCTGGGGTGCACGCAGCATCTGATGTGTGAGTCCTGGGCTCCTTGTGCGGGAAAGTGGTATATTTTGAGGTAAAGGAAGCTTCGAAGGGATTTATAGTCACTTTATTTATTTATTCAAGTATATCCTGAGAATCAACAAGCCTCGCCTTGTGCCAGGCTGCCCAGTGCAGAATTCTGAAGCTGAAGTCTACGGAATCTGGGGCAGAGGGTGGTCAATGACTCCCCTCCCTGTGAAAAATGCAAAATGAGGCATTCTCCTCCCCTGGCCTGCGGGTTCCCTCGCATTCTGATCTCAGGTTGGCCTCAGGTCCTTAATTTATAAAATGAGCTTAATACTAGTATCTATCTCAGGACTTGAATAGGTATTACTCTGAAGAAGATATGCAAATGCAAAAGATATGCAAATAAACATGAACAACGTTTAATGGCATTGGTCATTATGAAAATGCAAACCAAAACCACAATGAGGTACCACTTCAACTCACTAGGAGGAACCATATGTATGTGTAAAACAGAAAATAACACCTTTTGGCAAGGACGCAGAGGAATAAGAACCCTTGTGCACTGGGATAGGATGTGAAATTTCGCAGCCACTGTGGAAAGCTGTCTGACGGTTCCTCAGAAAGTTAAACGTACGGTTACTGTGTGACCTAACGCGTCCACTCTCGGAGAGATGAGAATAAATTTTCTGCATAGAAACCATAAATGGATATTTACAGAAGCGTTATTCTTAAAAATCAAAAGGTAGAGACAAGTCAAATGTGTATGGGTATTATGCTAAGTGAAATAAGTCAATCAGAGAAGGACAATTATCATATGATCTCACTGATATGAGGAATTTGAGAAATAAGACAGAGGATCATAGGGGAAGAGAGGGAAAACATGAAACAAGATGAAACCAGAGAGGGAGACAAACCGTAAGAGACTCTTAATCTCAGGAAACAAACTGGGGGTTGTTGGAGGAGAGGGGGGTGGGAGGGATGGAGTGGCTGGCTGATGGACATTGGGGAGGGTATGTGCTGTGGTGAGAAAAAAAATAAAAATTTAAGAAGTTGCTAAAAGTAAAAAAAAAAAAAAAAGTGTATGGACAGATGAATGGATAAACAAATTGTAGTCTATACATAAAATGGAATAATATTCAGCCCCCAAGAGGGATGAAGTAGTCCCTGAGACATGCTGGAACTTGGATGGAGCTTCATGGGGAAATACTGGGAGGGTTTTAGCTGAAGAGTGAAAGGACCTCTGACGTACTTTCTGGGACAGGTGGGAGGTCCATAGGAGAGGAAGAAGGGACCTCATTGAGGAAACTGTCAAAATGATCCAGGAAAGATCATCCGAGTCTGGACTGGGCCAGGGTCGGGGAGAGAGTAGACAGTAAGTATCAGTTCAAGGAAGGAACAGCCATCCCCTTTCGTAGACGGGCAAACAAGGGTCGAGGGGAGTTAGAAGGCTCTCACGCCATAGTTTCAAGTGGCCTTGAGCAAGGTCTTCTGCCCTTGAGTTTGGTTCGTTCGTTCAGTCTGAGTGAAGTGCTCAGTGGGTCATTTCACATCTCAGAAATGACTGGAATATCACTGCCTGGGCGTAGCAAGATTCCCACGGTGTTCGGCAGTTGCCCCAAATTGGGCTGGGGCTGTGGTAGCCTGCGGGGGAGTGGAGTGAACCGAGTTAAGTGGTGGGGCTCTCTGGGGATGGGAGCTTCCTGAGGTAGCCTGCACCTGCTCAGGCTAGGACCTGCATTTATCTCTAGCTACGTGCAAACCATCGCTAAAGGTGGGACAGTGGTTAATGATATGTACCTGGTGGTGCTTGGAGGAAGGACCGTAACAAGGCTTTGAAGCATTTACTGCTTGCTCAGGGTTGGAGGCCGAAGTGGCACTAGAACTGGCTTTTCGGTGCCCCAGACCACCTCTGCCATTGCTCTGCACGCCATAGGTTGGCACGATCGGTATTGCCAGCCATTGTCATGTGTTCTTCCTTGCAATGCTTTGTCTCCATTTTGATCCAAGGGAAAGACGAACCTCATCTCGTTCAGGTTTGCCAGGCTTTGTAATGGATGCTCTGAGCCCCTTGGAGAATTACTAAGCTGAATCATCAGGCTGGCAAAACTGTGCCATTTGGTCCTCTCCAAAATGGGGGCAGAGGACGGTGCTGAGGGGACAATTTAAGAGCTTCCAGAAAAACAAAAAGAACAGTTCCCAGAAGAACATGGGGGCTCTTGCTGTCACAACCGGGCTGCCCGGAAGACCCTGCATTGCTATGGAAACGGCGCATTTCTTTCTTTCCTTTTTTTTTTTTTTTTTTTTTTTAATGGAGCAGGCACATAAAACTCCCAGAATGTGTCATGGAATAAGTTACTGCTGTCCCGAGGCTGCCAAAGATGCACACCCTCATTAGGGGAGCCGTGTGACAGTTTGGGGTTTATAATGAACGGTTTGCAGGCTCAGAGGCTGAGCCAAGCTTACCCTGTTGGGATCACGCCCTCTTGCGTTGGGGGACCAACGGGGGCTCCCTTCCTCAATGTGTCCGCACACCAAAGACCCATCAGCTTCTGCGCTGAAGCACGACGGCCAGGTGATGTAATTACGGTGCCTGCACATCTCATTTACATGCAACCAGTGTGCAAATCGTGCCGTTTCCATAAAGACACTCCTGCTGAAATGGAGCGTTTTATCACCTTCTTTTCACCTGGAGCCTTTAATTGGATAACTCTGCTCCCCGCAAAATTTTATTTACCTGGTAATATGCAGATGTTAGTTGGCTGGCTTAGAAATGGAGAGGGATTCCAGAGGAGAGGAAAGAGACCACACAGGTGCCCCCTCCCCTTTGACCTGGAGCGATGCAGCACTGACCGTACACCTCACCTTGTACCTGGGAGGTCTTTTGCAAAATCTTACAAAAATCTCTTGATTCCCGTTGACTGACAGTGTCTCTGATAGTGTGTTGAGAAAGATGGGCTTGTTTGGGGAACCAGACAATTGGATTGTGCAGTGAGGGAGGCTAAAAGGAAGGAGGCAAGACAATAAAGCTCAGGGAACACCTGGACTATTATCATTACGTCCTGGAGAACCATGAAGGATTTGTCATCGAGGAGGGGCTGACCACTGATGCTCAACATTGATGAAGACAGGGCCAGGGGCATAGCAAGGGAAGACATCTGTTACCGTGAAGAAAGAGCTGCTTTAATAAAAATAACATCCAGCCACTCAAAGGATGATGATATAACATTTCTCTTAGGGACTTCTCACTTAGCAGGGGGCAGTGTAGCAACATGCTTATGAGCTTGGCTCTGAACACCTGGGTTCAGTTCTCCACCTGACTTAATCCATCAGTGTTTTTGAGTGCCTTCCTTGTGATAGTCACCATCCTTGCTAGTGCCATAACCTCAAATAAGTTATTTAGCCTCTCCAAACTCCAGTTTCCTAATTTGTCAAATGGGAATTGCAATCATACCTTCTTCAATGGCTTAGTGTTGGTTAAATGGATGAATGTTTGCGAAGTGCTTAGAGCACTGTAAGTAGTAAATGTTCGCTATTGTGTTTAGTGCTGCTCTTATCACAGTGTTGAATTTGGGAAAGAAGTGGTGGCTCAATTATTCGCTTTTAAAAGAGAACAGTGGCTCAGCAGTGACAAAAGGACATCTTTCTTTTATGACCCCTCATATGACTGGGACCAGGTCAGAATATCCAATGAAGTCCCACAAAAGACTCTGCAATA
This sequence comes from Potos flavus, assembly GCA_028534135.1. Taxonomy (NCBI): domain Eukaryota; kingdom Metazoa; phylum Chordata; class Mammalia; order Carnivora; family Procyonidae; genus Potos; species Potos flavus. The sequence continues at coordinate 27,548,096 of CM052890.1, forward strand.
CCAAGACAGAAATAAGTAGATGACAACAACAATATAATAATAGTAATAACACCAGCAAATCTAGCTTTTGGGATGTGGCTTAAACTCTGGTTATTTTTTACCAATTGTAAGTTCTTAGATGACATGTAATGTGGCACAAATGGTGACGGTGGTGGTGATGGTGGTGATGATCATGATGATGGTGGTGATCATGGTGGTGATGATGGTGATGACAGTAGTGGTGGCAGTGATGGTGATGATGGTGATGGTCATGATGATGATGATGTTGATGATGGTGGTGATGGTGATGTTGATGGTAGTGGAGATGTTGATGGTAGTGGTGATGATGGTGGTGGTGGTGATGATGACGGTGCTGATAATGATGGTGATGGTGATGCTTATGATGCTGATGACAATCATGGAGTGATGATGATCGTTATGGAGACAGCAATCACCATAACTACCATTTATTGAGTGCTTACTATATACTGTGCTAATAGCTTTGCATTCCACCTCATTTAACTTTCCCAACACTGTAATTTAGGTGCTGCGTACATGTTCATTTCACAGGTGAGGAGACTGAAGTATAGTTGCAGTTGTCTCCCACCACCAGGAGCTCAAGTTCCAGTTATCCAGAGAACTAGCTGATGGTGGTGATGATGATGATGGTGATCAGGGGAAGGATGGGGAACATTCACACCCCCCAACTATGATTTACCTTCTGAAAGAGGTTAAATTTCTGAAGGCCCACATCCATTTGCATGGATCCTGACATGAGGAAGAACCACCTCTTCTTGGGGAGGCCACACTTATATATAAAATATCAGCATGGGATGCAGAAAACTCCAGAACTCATCCACACAAGAGAGGGTTGGCTCTGTCATAGCATCTGATAAAGGTTTGCGTTGAATGGGAAAGATTCACTGGCCATCTAAAAATAGGTGATGCTTTGCTTTCCTTTGTTTGGGCCTCATGGTAGTCTTTCGGCGTTAAATACACAAGTTTTATAAGCTCATTGAATATTGGGGGTCTAAATATTGAAATATTTAATATTGAAAGTCTAAAACAGTTAAATGACCTTGTCACTGAATAGGCTGGTGAATCCAAGTCATGTCTCTGGATTGTCAGTCCCTTGCATCACATGGCCTTCCCCGGGGAGGTCCTGTGTAGGAAACCCAGCTGGATCTTTTGCTTGGATGAGGTGACTGGTAATACAAAGAGTTAAACGTGCATTGAATGCAGATTCTGCCACTTCCTCACTGTAACATTGGGCAGCTCATTTAACTGCTTTGACTTCTTTTTTGGTCATCTCTAAAATGGAGCATAATGTCTCATTACATAATGGTTTAAGAATGAGAAAGTGATGGTGAGAGCACTTGTAAGTTTCATCTTTCTTAACAAAGTGTTTCAAATGCTTTTAATGAAGATAGGCTGGCTATATGGCTGTATTCCCCTTCCTGCCTCCACTCCTATTCCACTCTGCACCCAACTCTGAGACCAGGGGACTGACCTCCAGAGATTATATTAACTGGTTCCCTTGCCCTCTAGGTTCTAATTGGGTTTGACCAATGGGAGGCAATGGAAGGAGTCTCAGGTATTTATTTCCTGCTAGGTTCTCCCCTGCCAGGACACAGTGAGTTGGCTCTGTTCCCCCTCCTGAAGGCCACAGCTCTTATCAGGAAACCCTCTTATACGCCCCCTCATTCGCTACTTCAGGCATGAGGCTAGCATCAGCTCTAGGCTCCTGGACTCTGCTTTACTGGTTTCCATAGATCCTGCTCCTTCTTCTGTAATGATCCATTCATTAAACATTACCTAGTTTGTGATGTCTGTATGGGACCCTAACAACACTGTCCCTTTGAGATCATTAAGGCGATTACTATATGCCCTAATTTATAGATGAGACCCCCACATTACAACTGTTACCCACAGAGGTAAAGAAACTTGACTAAAATCACCCCACAAGTCCGATTCTCAGTACTAACCAGAGTCTCCGGATTCTAAGGCCAGATTCCTTTTTTTTTTTTTTTTTTGGTCCAGAGCATCAAATTTCCTTACAATAGAAGGTAACCCCAAGAGGCTTGGGGAATTTACAAAGGAAAGAAGAGAACTCATTCCAAGGCCCTGGATGTATCTTTGATGAGCAGAGTGATGATGACCAGACCATATGTGAAAATAGCATTTGGACCCACAGCCTGCAGCCACTAGCCTGGGAGACCAAACCATAGCCTCTGCAACAGTGGGTCCCAAATGGCTGGGGCTTGGTCAATAACTGGTGGCTTCCCTAATTTTTTATCTCACTTCCAACTTAGGACAAACCAAAAAAAGTCTAATATGTCCCCCTAGCCCATCACACAGCTGTCCTCTTTCTAGTTAGCTTGCTTCCAGCTTCCCCATGCTAACAGTCTCCATAGTGAAACCTTCCCTTTTCTCTACCTCAAAGCTTTTCCCACTCCTCTGCCTGCCTTTGAGTCTCTGCCAAATGTAGGGGATGCTGGCTGACTCCTTTTCTACAGTAAGCTCTGTCTAAATATATTTTCTCACTTGCATTTAGATGGTCTTCATTTATTTTCATACCTTTAAAACTAAGATGATCCACAGTATACTATGGAACAGGCTAATAGACAAGCTTGAAACACCTGGCAGACTGGTCAACCCATTGGATGGAGCACCCACTGAGGGTTACTGGCTGCCGTGCTATGGCTGTGCACAGAGTTCAGTTATTCTAGTTCAAGGATAAGTACACTGCTACCAAGTGGTAGTCAAGAATCTACTGCATATTCCAAGGAAGGAGTGGAAGGAAGGGATGGAGAGCAAGATAACTCATTTACTGAGAACTAAGTGAAGTGAAGAACTAAGTGAAGTACTTTCGCCACATGATCTTGTTGAATTCACACCACACCATGGTCTGTGACCATTATTTCCATTCTAGGTGAGACAGCTCAGGCTCGGAGGGTTCATGTGATTTGCTCAAGTTCACCTAGCCCCTCGAATGGCCAAGATAAGGTTTAAAGCTGACTATGTCTATGTCATCCTGGGCAGTTAGGAATGGTCATGAACACTAGATAATTTTGGTTCAAAGTAGAGTCCTTCTCCTTGAATTAACTAAACTAAACCAATTGTTAAGTCTAGTTGAGAGCTTTTTCTTACTACTCTGTAGAACAGTGAATGCAGCGATATATAAACATTCTCGTATATTCAGTTTTTCCCTTTTTTTTAAAGCTCGTGCTCAGTATTACTGAAAGAAAGAAGTGTTTTTCTTCTTAAACCAGTGGTTCTCACCTGGGGACAATTTTGTGCCCCCCGCCATCCGAGGGACATTTGACAATGTCTGGTGACTTTTTCGGTTGTCACAACTGGGGATGGGTGTGCTCCTGGCATCAAGTGGGTGCAGGTGGGAAATGCCTCCATAGAGTTATTCAGCCCTGAGTGTCAGTGATGCCAAGAGGGAGAAACCCTGTTTTTTCCACACATCTCAAGTAGACTCAATATTGAACATAGCATCTTGGTCCTGTACAGGATCTTCTTTTAGTGATACGGAATCAGTTTTCTCACTATTAAAATGCCGAATGATAGCACCATGATGACTTGGGCCTTGGAGTCTGAAAAAAAAAAGCTCTTGTTCTGTCCTCACCAGCTGAGCCTCTTTGGGCAAGTGGCTTAATCTCTCTGAGCTTCGCTTTTTCTTATCCGTAAAGTAGGGTATTTTGATCCTTCTCTCACTGGGCTTCTGTGAGCATTAATGAAAGAGGTACATAAATACTTCATGCAAGGCACCATATGCAGTAAGTGATTAATAATTTCTGTACCTTCCTCCCTCTTCCCTTTGAGACAGATACTATCAGGTCCTGATTTAATTAAAAAGGTAAAAAAAATACATAGTAGGCACCCACTAAGTATTAATATCAAATAAAATGGTAAGCTTTAGTTCTAACTCGGTTACGGACTGTGGAGTTCAAAACTCACAGGGTGACGTTATACCGTGGCTGAGAGTGGGCGGGCTCCAGCTCACCACACTGTGTCCGAAGTCTGTACTAGACTTAGGGGAGATAAGAGGAAGAAATAAGTCACGATTATGGTCATCAGCCATCAGTTCGGAAGGACGGTAAAAGCCGAAGGAGAGGACACAGGAGGACAAAGTTAAATTGATTCTTGGAATAAGCTAGACTCCAACTTAGGGAGGAAGAAAAACATCCATCCATTCAGAAACCAAACAGAATTATTTCATGGGGAAGAACGATTCTATATAATTTATGAATCTCCCTTTTTATTCTTCCTGGTTAAACAACAAAAACAGAAAATGCAGAATGAGTTTTAAATCCAAGCTGGCTGAGAATATGATCAAAAGTGGGGGGGAGTTAAATAAGCTTATTGGTGAAATGTTTTCAATTCGGGCAAGGGGCTCAAACCTCTCTTTGCTGAGACTCCCCCCAGTGCAAAGGCCTTTTGGAACATTTTGATACACATTCTAGGAAATAAGTATTTTTTTAATGTTTATGCTTGGATTGGAAGCATCTTACCGTTCAGTTTATTTTTATTTATTTATTTTTAAAGATTTTACTTATTTATTTGAGAGACAACAAGAGCATGAAGGTGGGAGAGAACGGCAGAGGGAGAGACAATCTCAAGCAAACTCTCAGCTGAGTGTGGAGCCAGATGTGGGGCTCGATCCCACAACCCTGAGATCATGACTTGAGCTGAAACCAAGAGTCGGACATTTAATGGACTGAGCCATCCAGGGACCCCCATTCAGTTTATTTATTTATTTATTTTTATGTTGAAATGCTTCCATAGTTTGGGTTAATGTGCATTTTCCATTGATTGCCTCCTTTTCACTCCAATGCATGGCATTCTATTACAATGCAAGTTCCATAATTTCGTTTCACCTATGTCCTCACTGAGAGGATTGGATTATCTCCAGCCTGGGGTTATTATAGACAGCCAGTCCTGAACATTCATGTGTATGTATCTCCATTACTGTACATACTTTATATATATTTATATATATCCATTACTTTATATATCTCTATTACTCTAGGCAAAACTCTAGACAACCCCCAGTGATCCTCGCCTCCTGGTAGTCAAGGCTTTGTGTAATCCTCTCTCAAGTAACCTGCCCTGGACCAATAGAATATGGCGATGTGGAGGGGTTGCTGATTTTGTTAGTAGATTGCAAAGGAATCTGACTTCTGTCTTTCTAGAAGGCTCTTCCCAATGCTTCCTCAGTTCACATGCTTTGGCAAAGTGTGGTGGCAGTACAGAGGGCCAAGAGGTGGGGAACTTAGAGCTCTCAAGGGAATAGACACTGACCACAACCACGGAGTGAGTTTGGCCTGGATCTTTCCCCAGTCAAGCTTTCCAATGAGATCCTCGCCCCGGCCAGCACGTCGATTGCCACTTTGTGAGCAACCATGTAGTACAGCACCCAGGTTCTGGGCCCACGGAAACTGTAGGATACTAAATGTCGATGGTTGAAAGCCCCTATGTTTAGGCACGACTTGTTAGGCAGCAAGAGATAACTAATACATGAAATGCAGAGTTCAGTAGGGAAACTGAGAAATGTACAGACAAATGTCCTGCAAGGCAGGATGTTATTAGGACCAACAGTTTTAGGGAAAGGGCTATGGGATTCTTGGGCTGGAAAAACACTTTCAGCTCACGGTGCTGAGAAATCTGAGCAGGCACACATCTGCTTATTCAGAAATGATTAAACTTTTCCTGTGTGTTGCGCACCATGCTGGGCTTGGGGGCTCACATGATGAAGATGCCAACGTTGTTGTGTTTTTTTTTTCCCCCTCTTGATGTTTGCCCTCTGGGGACAGAGATAGAAAATGAAGAGTAAATAAACACTCGAAGAAGGTAATTTTTAGTAGACACAGGCAGTAGGAGGGAAAGAGATAAAGAGGGATCAGTAACACTAGGTGGGCTCTTTGTTTCTGGTGGTCAAGGAAGACACATCCCTGTGGAGGCCGTGAATGCTGAAAGCCAACTTTAGTCTACACCCCGAACAAGTGAGATTTCCATAAACCCAGAGGGGCAGGGGCCCTGCCCTCCCACCCCCATGTTGGCGGCTGCATGCCCCTCTGCTCCAGGCAGTGGGTGACAACGGGAGGTGGGCTCGGCTCAACAAAGGGAGGATATTGGTTCAGGCTTCTGCAGCTCCTAACGGCCGGATGATGGATGCTGCGGTGGAAAGGGGGACCTGCTTTGATGTTCGCAGCCTGGTTTGATTAATGAGCAGCTCTGCCGGGAGGCTACGCTGGGAGTAAATTACTCTTTTCAGAAATGGCTAGATCGGCACTATTGTACTAATTATTTCACAAGCTTGGGGTCAGTTCCAAATTCCCTGACACACACAGGGGAACAAACACCCAGGCTAACTGAAGCCGACAGAGCTCTAATTAAAGCAGAAATTGTTTGTGACTCCCCTCTCCCCCTACCCTCCACCCCACAAGCCCTCTTTTCCCAGAGGAAGAAGCTGTCAGACATATTTCCTTCCTGCCCCTGGCGTGGCCCAGCATGAACCCCCAAGTACCAGGAAGCAGTCCATAGTACCCCTGTGCATATCCTGAACACTGGCAAAGAGGGGAGATCTCTATGTTGGGTCTAGTGTCTTCGTTTCTGGTTTCTTTCTCCTAATCACATCTACAGGTATTGTATTCATTCATTCATTCATTCTTCTCTGTGTATTCACTTGTTCATTCCATACTTATTTAGTAAATGCATTTTATGGGCCAGGCAGTGTGCTGAGGATTAGCAATGTTCTAGCCTTTAAGGGCTTGCTGCCTGGTGGGGAAGACGCATTCATCAGATAATCACACAGACGCATGTAAAATTACAGCAGTGAGGAGACTATAATAAAAGGATTGTGGCTGTAGGGATGTTTAATAGGGGAGTTGGCTTGCTTGGGGGCTTAGATCCTTGAGGAGGTAGTGCCAGAGTTGAAAAGTTTAAGCAAAGGGTGTGGGTAGATGAGGAGGAGTGTTCAGCCTCAATGGTAGAGATAGCACATGCAAAGGCCCTGAGGTAGGAGTAAAGGTGTTGTTTGGAAGAGACAGAAAGAAGGCAGTATCGCTGGAGCTCCACGTGGAAGCAGATTGATTCAGATTCAGGCTTTTGCTTTGTGCGTGGCCATGGGAGTCTTTTATATATCTGCACCTCTTCCTCACCTGAAGAATCAGGATAAACTCTGTTAAGTCTTGTATGAACATCATGGTGGTCTTCCTGGCAAGTTACCATAAGTACTCGTCTTGACCTTTCTTGGCAGTCTTTCCTCCTACCGATCCTGTCCACTGTTCCAGCTGCACTCCATTGCTTATTTTTCCCCAGGGATTCCTCACACTTTAACAACCTCTGTGCCATCCTGGCTACTCCTCGCCAACCTTGGAAAGGCTGGCTTTCTTAACCCAGTGGCCGGTAAACACGGGGGCAAAAGCTTGGTGTTGTGTATATGCATTTGCTCTGCTACTCCGCGATGCTTACCAAGTCACGTGCTGTATACTGTTGAATGTTATGCCACTTATTGGGGGGCTCCTTTGTAAAATGACGGAAATATCTGCCTTAATGCAATCTCTGAACTTCATACGTTGCTACCTCTGATGGCTCCTAATGGGCGTGTCTTAGCCACGGACCTTTGCACATGGCGTTTTACTTAAATTCTTATGACAACCTTCCTGGTAGGTGCCACGCCTATCATTGCACACATGAGTGATCCTGAGGTCCAACAAGGTTGAGTAACTTGGCCAAAAGCTCATATCTAGCATGTAGGTGTCAGAGCTGAGGTTGGACCTTTTTTTCAAAATCTATTTTTATCTACAAGGTCAGGTATTGCCAATATTCATTTTAGGAAGAGTAACAGCTGACATATATGGAAATACTTATCGTAGGGTAGGCATTGTGCCAGACACTTTCCGTGCATTAACTTACACAGACCCACTTTACAGAGGAGAAAACAGAGGCACAGGGAGATTCAGTGATTTATCCCAAGATTATACAGCTAGTCAATAGTGCAGACCGGACTTATGCCCAGGCATGAAATGCCAGAACCGTGATCTTACGAGACGGTCACTGTCTTGTCGGACTTGATGCTCGGGCAAGAAAGCAGCTTTCTTCTGATGTTCCACAACGCTACCTTCTGAAGGTGGTCGGCATGTCTGGTTAAGGTAGGCCCAGAAAGGCTATAACAGGGCAGTGTTCCCTTAGGTTCCTTTAGTCTGGGAGTTGGGGATTTTTCAGCTCAAAGCTCGTGTGCACCGTCTAAAAAGAATGAGCTAAATGGGAAAATCAATAATGCACACAGATGGTCCCAGTGATGTTTACACTGTTTAAGAGAACAAATTATTCTGAAGCACCTGGGATTCATTCTTTCCCCCCACAAAAGGAGAAAATCAAGGGAATTACAGGTTGTCCTTTTCTATCCATTGAAGCAGACTCCCCTAAGAGGCAATTATTCTGTGTTTATATTAGTTTGCATTGGCTATGTTCTACAAACCACCCTCAACAATGCCAATTAAGAAAGTTTCACTTTACTGCAATTTCCAGTATAGATAATGTGTATGAAAGAATAGAACTCACCCAACAAACGTTTATTGAGTGACTACTATAGGCCAGATACCAGACCAGGAGCTGGCACTAAGGAGAAACAGCTCTCAGTGTACCAGCAACAATGACAAACGCTCATAAAGCACTAACTTGGTGCCGAGTTCTCGTCTAAGAATTCAGGGACTCTTTACACAGGCCTATGAGGTGTTGCCATCATTGCCTTTTTATAGAAGAGGACCCTGGGGACCAAGGCCATGCACTTAGATATGAAACAGGCAGGATGGGAGCCCACGCAATCTGATGGAGGAGTCAAATACAGCCCCTGCTCTGGGATGGCTGAGCTATTGAGCGGGGGAAGGCAGACAACAAACACACATACATACCAAAAAGGCAGGCAAATAAAAAAAATACACACACCTACACACACACATACAAAACACTGTAAAATCGTAGGGTCTTGCAAATAAACAAAGACGCTTGGTCATAATGAGGACAGGGAGAGTCGGTGGGGGTTTTTCATATAAAGTGGTCCAGGAAGACCTCTCATTGAGGCTATGTTGAAGCCAAAGAGGTGAGGCAGAGCTAGTTTTGGGGTATTGGTGAAGATTCTAGTGGTGGTGTGATGGAAAATTCTAGAAAGAGGGAATTAGGGGGGTAAGGAGTCTGAGGTGCCACTAAGCTTGAAGTATCCGGGGTTCTGAAAGGAAAAGACCCGTGTGGCTAGGGTTCGGTGACTTGGGTTGAGGGACACAGCGGAAGAAAGATGGTGACCCGGACCAGATCACATAGGGTCTTCGACCCCATTTTATCCTTTTGGGAGGATAAAATGAGATAGTCTATGTAATTTGCATATTATAGCAGCTGGAACTTAATGAGCACTCAATTAATGTTCATTTTTGTCATCTTCATGGTTCTTCCATATCTCATTCCAATAACTTCGACTTTTTTTAGATTATCTAAAGGGAAAAAAAAATTAAGGTTTTTCTTTTAAGTTGCTTTCCTCTCACCAGAGATTACGCTTAGAGGATCCTGGAAGAATTCTAGCCGGGAAGGCCTCAGGTCCATCCCAGGAGCAGGGGGCAGAAACGGTGCTGAGGTGTGTGTGTCTGGAAACAACCTCTGTGTCCACTGACTGAACGGATAAGGAGAATGTGGTATTCCATACAACAGAATACTATTCAGCCTGGAAGAAGAGGGAAACTGTGCAACGTGAGACAACGGGGAAGAGCTTTGAGGGCATTACCTTTGCAAAAGAAGCCTGTCACAGCTGGACCAGCACTGCATGATTCCCCTTGTACGAAGGCTCTGAATAGTCAAGCTCCCAGACTCAAGGAGAGGAAGACCGGTTGCGGGGGGCTGGGGGAAGGGACTTGCTAGTCAGTGGGTGTAAAGTTTCAGCTGAGCAAGAGGAACGAACTCTCAATTGTTGGATAACTTTGTGCCTATAGTCAGCAGTCCTGTACTGGGCACCTAACAGTGAGTGAAGAGGGTAGATCTCTTGGGAAGTGTTCTTTCCACAGTAAAATAAAATAAATAAAATAAAATATAAAAAATATAAAAAATAAAATATAAAATAAAGTAAAACAAAACAAAACAAGAAAGCGAATGGCCCCATCACATCTGCAGGGGAGATCGGAGGGCAAGAGTCACGGAGTTGGGCCAGGGGCTGCTTCTCGCTCTGACCTGCATCCTTAGCCTGCCCGCTAAGCCTCGCGGCGGAGATGACAGCAGGCCTTTGCTAAGGAAAACCTCAGGGCTTTATTTTAAGAGTGTCTGTCAGGAAAGGACTTTGGAGCAAATGCAGGCACTCGACTGCACTCCTGAAGGTCAAACAGTAGCAGCTACATGATCTGCTGGATTTGAGGAAACATTTAACAAGGAAGAAGAAGAAGGGGGGGAAAAAAATCACACCCTTCCTGAGAAATCATTTCTGTTTCTACTGAGAGATCGGGAAGGGCATGACAAAGTTCTGGTAGGAGGGGATAAAAGGGAGATGAAAACCTGCCTCTTCAGCGACTGTTGAAATTGTTCTTAAATCAAGCAGCGTTTTCCTGGCAGGGCTGCGTAATTGATTATAAATGTTGGAATTTATTTCAATAAAGCCCTGTCATTCCTGAGCAGCTGTTTCACTTTACAGCAAACCAACAAACAGACGGAGGTGTTGGAGGCAGCCTGTCTTTTGTCTGTACCTCTGACGAGTCTGAATTGTTTTTTGGAGAGATGCTTCTGGCTGAGGCTTGCGGGAGGAGAGGCTCCATTTTCCTGCCCGTGGGCAGAGGGAATGGGGAGGGGAGACGAGCCACCTGCCTTCTCAGGGGCCCAGGGACGCCGCGACTGGGAACCGGGAGGAAGTGGTGGAATCGGTTTCCCCCATTTATCAGCCCAAGGAAGCCGCCCATGCGTGGGAAGGGAGGCCCATCTCGGCCCATCTTCTATTCTCATAAAAGCAGTGAGAGACCGTGGGAAGGCTGCTGGGTCGAAGGTTTAGTGTAGACTCTCTTTCTCACGCACTAGGTGAGGGTTCTCTCTAGGATGGTGCTGCCGATAATCTGCCTCCAGATCAGGTGGAAAGATTAAATTCATTGACCTGGAGATGAAAGCTTCAGTGAGGCAAACAGTAGGCGCTCAATAAACGTCGAGCTGAATCTCTGTCTTCTAAAAGCCCCTGCTCTGGCTCACTTTGCCCTCTCCCTCTCTCAAGCTTACGTGCCGTCCATCTCACACTCTGGATGTTTAGCTGGAGGCGGTAAAGAGTTGAGCTCCAGTCTCGATTCGGTTGCTTGACTTTGGATCAGTGCAGATCACCTCCTATCCTTCTCTAACTGGAAAATGGCGAAGTGATCCCTTCCCTGCTTCCCAGCACAGTTGTTAGGGTTGGATGAGTTAATAGATGGGCAAGTACTTGGCATCTTTAAAAATGTGTCACACATGGAAAAGTTATATTCTATGCCATTTTCTGCTGCTCATTTCCTCCTCTTTATTAAAAACCTGGCTTTCCATCTAGGTTGTAGGATTATTTAAAGCAGGAACCACCTCTTTGAGCTTTTTTGTGCTCTTGATCCAGCTTACCGATTTGATCCCTTGGGTGAATAACATGAAGGGGAACTTTTGAAGGAATCGGGGTATTATCAGTAGTAAGGAGCTCGTACTCAAGGATTTTCTATTGTCTCTTTGTCCACCCAATCTCAAAAGGTATATTTCCTTGCCCAGCTCTCCCTGTTCTTCTCCCTGCTCCAGCCATGCTTTCAGTGTTGGGAACATCTTGCCTCAGGACCTTTGAACATGCTGATCTCACTTCAAGGATACTCTTCTTCAGGGTTTTGCATGGATGGTTCTTTGGTCCTTAGATCTCATAAAAAAGGTCCTTCTCAATCTAATGGTACTCCCCTTCCCCCAACCTGCTGCTCTCGGATGGTGCAACAGCCTATTTCATTTTCTTTTTACTAAGTGAAATGATCTCATTCCATTACTGTGTCCATTTCTCTCTCCCCCACCAAAATGCAAGCTCCATGAGATCTGGGACTTTGGTTTTTGTTATCACCACATCCCTCATGTCTAGAGCAGTTTCTGGTTTATAGTAGGTACACAGCAAATGACTGCTTAACTAATCAGTTACCTTTTATTTTTTTACACAATCTCAGGTTTCCTTCTTCTAGGAAGCCTTCCAGGATTGTCCTAGTACTTATTGATTTTCCCCACTTCAAGATTTTCTCCTTTTATAGATGACAGTGCTTTCTAGCTTGATATGACTTTCTGTCTCATTCCTTCAAATGCAATGGTCCGAGAGGATCTTACCTTCCATTCCTCTGTGATTGAGGTGGACATGAAGGAAGTTTCCAGAAAATGTCTGACTAAGAGAAATCTCTTTGCTTGGCTTGGGTGGAGAATAAGAAGCAGAGAGCCTGGAGTGTCCAGAAGACAGAAGAGGAAGCGGGGAGAGAGTGAGTTTTCTGCATTCACGCCTTGGACTTTCCGTTTCTGGGCAAATTACGAATTAAGAGGAAAGGATATTCTTGTATTTTCCAGAGCAGTAAAATCTGGAATGAGTCAGAGGTGGTGCAGAGTCCAAGCTCCCTCAATTTTGAGGTGAGAAAGGAAAAGACAGAGGGGAATAAGGAGAAACATAAAAAATTCGTAAACACCTGTGTTCCAGGTTATCTTCTTACACCTCATCCCATTAAATCCTTGCAACTGTCAACGAGGTTGGTATTGTTCTTCCCATTTCACTTATGAGATAATGAGGCTCCAGGAGCTAAGCAACTGGCACCTAGCTAGGAAATAGCTAGGACTTGAACCCAGGTCTTCTGTGCTTCTTCCCTACATCCTTTAAGGTTTTAGAATAAATCTTCCACCTTTCCCCCATGGGGCCCTACCTCTCAAGACTCTGTCTTTAATAACCTGCTGGAATTCATGGGGGGTAGGGTGGGGTGGGGAGAGGGTAGAAGCAATATCTCTTTACCTTTTCCAGGCTGGGTACTGAGATCCACGAGAGGTAGCTCCAGGTCCCACAGAGCTCTGTTGTCAAATCTGCCATTATGAGCTTAATTAAATTAATATTCTTGTGTGAAGGGCTGCTGGGTGCAGGGCTCCGTGAGGCTCATCGACTTTCACATAGAGGGGAAAGTTTTCTGCACTCCCTCTCCCGAGGCTGCATGAAAAATGCATGACAGAAGTCAGATTGTGAGTGCTCGCGGCAATGGCATCTTCGTGCAATTAAACCTTAAAAGTTTCTCTTCTCTCCCCCTTCCCTAGCTGTATGCAGGAAACAACGCGAATGCGAGAGTTTTTAAAGTGAGATGAGCCAAATTTTAACCCACCGAGCCTGGCCTGCCAAGTGTCCTGGGGATCGGACACCCACCACGGAAGCAGTGTCTGAGAAGCTTTCAAGGTGAGTACATTCAAGGAGAAGCAATGCTTGGGGGGAAGAATAGTCGGTCAAGGACAAGAGGAGGAAGCAGGATGAGAAGAACCCTCCCCTGGGACACTACTTGCAAGATGGGGTGCATGGCCTGAGCCATGTCCTGTCCACGAGCTGATAGTGGGGCTCCATGAGAGAATGTGCACAGAACGCCCAGTGCTGGCTGATGGTAAACGCTGGGAAATGGACAGGGAATGTTCTATGCCAGACACCGTGCTAAGCCCAGTTACCCAGTCGAATCCTTGTAGCCGCCCTCTGAGACATATATATGTGTATCTGTCTCTCTATATATAATTATTACAGTGCTTGGGATGGTTAGCTCCCCTAAGATACAGCCTACTCAGTACCTATGGATGTGACTTCATTTGGAAACAGTCTTTGCAGATAGAATGAAGTTCAGGATCTCGAGATGAGATCATCCTGGATTCCCTGGGTAGGCCCTACATCCAATGACAGGTGTCCTTCAAGAGGAGGCGAAGAGAGACAGACAGAGGGAGACAGAGGCCTAGGAACGCCAGAGCCCACAAGCCGCTGCAAGAGGCAGTTAAGGACTCTCCCCTAGAGCCTTCAGAGGGAGCACCACCAACATCCTGATTTCAGATTTCTGGCCTCAGGAATGCGGAGAGAATACATTTCTGTTGTTGTGAGCCACTCAGTTTGTGAAACTGTTATGACGGCCCTAGGAAAATGAATATATGTATCCTGATCCCACGTTTATTGATGAGCAGATACAGGTCTAGAGTAATTAAGTAACTCCATAGTCACGAAATCTGGCGGTGGAAACCAGGCAGTCTGGCGCACAGCGAGACAGAGGACCCAGGGAAGCTGAGGGTGTAGACACGTGGTGCACATTTGTCCAGGCCACTTAAGCTCTCTGGGGTCTGATCATATCCTCTATGCATCGTGATTGATTGATTGATTGCCTACTGGCCAGGGCGGGGGGGGGGGGGGGAGAGGATGGCAAAGAAGGGTTGATAAAGTATGGCCTGGGGCCAGGAATGGTTTTTACATTTTAAATGGCTTAGCTAATAGCTTTTATTTTACTTCTTGGTCTATAAAGTTACATTGTTTCCTATAGGACTTTTTTCAGAGTTTGCCAACCCTTGTTCTAAAGAATGAGGCATAGTAGTGCCCTCTGTGCAAACAGTGGTTGTTGAATTACTTTTACTTATCAGCTTAGCACAGATTGATTGGGCACCTAGTGACTGTCAGGAGCTTGGGAAGGAGCTTGGAAAGCGATGTGACAGCCCAGCGCGGGGGGCCAGCGTGTAAGCCAGTCTACAAAATGTGCCAACGTTGTTACTGATGTGGGTGCAGAGTGTTGTGAGGCTGGAACGGGGGACCCCAGAGTGGAGCCTTCAAGGGAGGAGACTGCATTTTTTGGCATCATTAGGGTCCTTGTTCCGAGACAGCACGTGTGTCTGCCCAGGACAGAAGCTCAACAAACTTCTGTTGAATAAGCAAAGAGTGACCTTTGTCTTTTGGACTTAGAGAAGTCTTCCCCTCAAGAGTTGTGTTCCGAACCCATCTTAAAGGAGCAGTAAGACAGAAAACAAGGGTGATGGGTGCTCCTGGTCCAGGGAACATTCTTGTCAAAGGCTTGACTCCAAGAGAGGGCACAAAGCATTTGAAGACTTGCGTGTAGCTGGGTTTGTCTCCAGGATGAGGCTGCAGGACCAGATGCAAGACAAGATCGCTTGCAGCCAGATCCCAAAGGGCCCTCACAGCTGGGTCACAGCTGGGTGGAGGACTGCTCCCACTGCCTCCTCCTTCAGACTGTCCACCATCCCTCACTCCCGTCCAGCCTCACACGGGCTTCCGTGAATTGTCTCGCTCCTTCCAGCCCTCGAAACTGTTCATAGGCTTTTCTCTGCCTGAAAATTCCTCTCCACCCACACACATACATTATCTATCCAAATAGATACATTTTTTTTTTTTTTTTTTAGTCGACCACATTTTCCTTTAGATCCTGACCTGAAGGTTGCTTGGTCAGGGAGGCCATCCCTTACCTCACCCCAGACCAGAGCAGTTCTCCCGGATCTGCCTGCTTGGGTTTTTGTCTGCATCCACATCTGTGTCCACATCTGTATCCGCATCCGTGGCCTGTGTACGTCCACATCTCAGTCTGTATCCTCATGTCCGTTGTCATCATCCCCATCTGCCTCTGTGCCCACATTCATGCCTACTCCTCACCGCACACTGTCCTCTGGGACGCTTACCACTCTTGTCCTTCCTTGCACACGCGGGTGTATAGTCATCTGGATAATTATCGTCTCCCCCACTAAACCATGGTCTACATGGATGGTGTTCGTCCCCCAGGGCTGCCGTAACCGACTACCACAGGCTGTGTGGCTTAAAGAATGGGACTGTATTTTCCCACAGTCCCGGAGGCTGGGAGGCTGAGGTCCAGGGCTCGTGGGGTTGCCTCCTCCTGAGCCTCCCTCTCTCGCCTGCAGGTGTGACTTTGTACCGTCTTATGGGTCCCTGTCCTGATCTCTCCTTCTCATGAGGACCCTGGTCACAGTGGATGTGACCCCTGTCTCTGGACACAGTCACATTCTGAAGTGGCGGAGGCTGGGACTTCAACATGGGAACTCGGGGTGGGAACACCACTCGGCTCACACCAGATGATATCTCAAGAGGTGACCATGGAATATATGGGGCAGCGGCCGTGGGGACCAGGGAAGAGTGTGGGGGTGGGAGAGACTCCAGGGGCAGGTGAATGGACCCCATGACTGGATGCTGGGGCTGAGGGCCATGGCCATGAGGGATTGGTTTGGTGTCACTGTCACTGCACGGAACCACCTCAAGGGGCCTCGTGGCACCTGTGCCGACCACGGAGGTGTGTCACCTCCCTCTTGGGTCCCAAGTCACAGGAATGCCCGGCAAGTAGCTTCGGCCGTTCTAGCAAGGCAGATACTCATCCTTCCCGCCCCCTCCCGTCCTTCCCACTTCTCTTTCTGAAAATGAGAGATGATTACCAGCTGGTAGGTCATCTCGAGCCACTAAGGGTAAAGCTATTGGGTTCCAGAGCATTTCATTCCAGAACAGGAGGATAAAGGATGAATGCCAGGGAACACGAGTTTATGGGATTTAAGTAAGAGGTAACTAGACCCTAAAATTTAGACCTCAGAGCAGAGGCAGGGAATCCGAACTCGGAGGCTGTCACAGCCGACCTGAGACTTTCAGTCAGATCTTGTTAGGCCTAATCTTACTTTCCCCGATCACACTGGAGTCTCCATGAGCTGACTCTGAAATGCGGGCACTGCAAGGCAGAGATTAGGGTGGCGCTGAATGGCATTTTCACCTTTCACAAGCTTTGCTGCTCCAGACGCTTATAAAATAATTTTCGCCTTTATCTAAAGGCAGAAGGGCTTTTCTCCCCCCCAGCTAGTGTTCTGGCTGCTGCTGCTGCTTTTTTTTTTTTTTTTTTCCCTCAAAACTCTCTCCACCTAATAAAAGCCTCAGCGCGGCGCCTGCCTGTGTAATCGGAGCCGAGCAGGCTGCGGCCGGAGCTCGCTTCCCAGGCTGCACCGCGGCAGCGTGGCCGAGGAAGGGATCCAACCTCGGGAAGTAATGACGTCTCACACACCAGCCGGCTCCCGGAGGTCACACGCTGGCGGAGCAACTCCTGCTCTCCATGCATCCCCCTACCCGGAAAGGAAGTCTGGCTTATTTACCATTTTAGAAAGTCAGACCTTTTCAAAGAGGTGCCCCTGGCAAAACAGCCTTCCTTCCCCATCTCTCTGAAACTAATGACTCTCCGCAGAAAGTTGTGACAGTCAGGGTTGTTCCGACAGCTGAGGCGGGTTGCTGGGGGCCAGGCTGGCACAGAGCCCACAGAAGTAGCTGGGCTGCATGCAGCTGGCTCGGGGATGCCTGCCTCTCCGATGCAACAGGTTAGGCTTGCCGGAGTGGAAATGGGGCCGTAGGAGAGAGGCCCTGAGCTGGGAAAGTCTCAGGACTGGTGTCCTGTTCTAGAAGTCAGATTAGGGGGTGGGGGGTTGGTGTGGCGGCTCCCGAACTATTTGAATTCGTTCGACACTGATAGTAGCGACGATGAAGCCTGAGGTTTAAAAGAAGACAAAATGACCTTCCCGGCACACACACAGCATCCCATGGATCCCGGGAATGATGACAATGGGAAAACTGTTTCATGCAACTGGTCCATGGCTAGGTGGTTGGAACCAACCCAGCACACCTCCAAGCAGTTCCAAATATGGTCAGCAGGGAGTGGGGAGGGAGGAGGAAGATGTGTCAAGTGATGTGACCTCCTTTCTCACTAAGGATGTTGCAAATCCTCACCCTAAGCTCCACCGGGGAGCCTCACACGGCTCCTGAAGTCAATCCTTCATTTCTTTGCACACCTACTATGGTACTTGGTACCTGAGATGTGCTCGGTCATTCTCCGTACGCTTGAGTCAATACAAAATTTTCCTCCATTAACATAGGCTGTGACTATTGACAAATTAAACTCAGGCTTCTGATTCTTCCAAGAGAAGAATGACTCCAATGACAGCCAGATGACAGGTTGCAACTAGGAACATGACTATATTATTATAGTAAAGAGTTCTTGCGCGATAGATAGAGTTCCCCTGCACCTTCTCTGCAGGTCCGGTGGCAGAAACTGATTGTTTTCAAGAGCATCTGGTCAGAAGTTGTCTCTCCACTTAAATATGAACCTGCATATCTAGAGATCTATTTTTGTGTGTACAGAGCTTTATATATAGTCAAAAACATACTGCTTATATTCATTTGTGTTGCTTTTCCTCTTGATATGTCTGAGACATCTTTTTAAGTCAGTGCATCCAGATCTATCACATTCTGTTATTGGAGAGACTATCTGACTAACTTCTCCTGATGGACATTTAAGTTGTTTTCAATTTTAGAATTGATCTTTGAATATCCTTTTTTTTTTTTTTTTTTTTGCACTTATATGAGTTTCTAAGGTGAAATATAGAAGCTAATTTGTGGGTCATAGGTATCATACTAAAGTTTTTATATCTGTAGAATCTGAGATTTCTTCCCCAATAGAGTGCCCAATTTCTGCCTTCCTCCTCCCAGTACCATTCGAGAATACCCATTTCTGACAACTCACCAATACTTAGAATTGTCCAATTTTTAAGTACTGAGCATCCATAATTTTAAGGGATATGACTGAAGGTTTTCCAAAGGCTGCCCTGGGTAAAGGCTTTCCACTTGTTTGTACAGAACATCCTGGAAAGGAGAATGTGTTGAGAACATCTCTCCACTGTGGCCATGTTGGATTCCATACCTCCTTCTTGTGGGTCATTGACATCCTTTGTGCCGGGGATGGGCTCTCTTTGTGTAATCTCCTAAAAAAAAGACCCATGGGCCTTATTTGATACGGAGGTGGAGGGAAGGCATCTGTATATCCCACCTTTGCAGCTTTGCGCAGTGACAGTATCATAGCCAATGAGGTTTATCCGAGGCACGATTATTGCTAATTGAAAACTTATCCCACCTTTGCAAGAATATCCGTGTTGCTACCTACTTTGTGTTTCCCCAAACTGGCCGGTCTTTGGAATCACCCAAGAAACTTAAAACAAAACAAAGCAAAAAGAACAAGCAAATAACCAAAAACCCTTCCTGGTCCCAGGCATTGATTGGGACAAACAGAATCAGTTTTAGAGATGGGTCAAAGGGATCTGTACTTTCACAAGCTTCCCATGTGGTTCTGGTGCAGCTGGTTGGTGAATTGCCACATTGAGAGCTACCGCTCTAAGTGACAGTGTAATGTTCGTGACCGTGTGTCATGTAATATGCATGAAGCAGGGGAGCTTTGCATTCAGGAATACCAGAGTTCAATTCCCTGGTCAACCTGTGCCCAGGTTGGTGGCCTTGGGTGGGTCCCTTGCCCCCCCAAATGTCTAGTGGAGGTCCCAGGTAGTTGTGGTTGAAGCCACAGCTGGTAGTGCAGGTGTGAAGCGTTGATTTATAGCCAGCCATCCAAATGAAAATGGGGTCAAAACAGAACAAATCATCCAGTTCTAGCTTGTTTCCATGGTACCCCTACTCCAAACCAAGGCTCTGGTAAATCATCTCCCCTGTCATCCCACCATCTGCGGAATCTGAACCAGGATGAAAAAGCATTCGGGTCTCCAGGTAGCAGATGTAGATTCAGATCTATGAAGTTGAGAGGTGAGCCGCTGGGGCAAGCAGGCAGGAGCACGTGGAGGTGAGGATCCAGCGCAGAGTACGCCGCCTGGTGATGAGTCGACAAGACGTGGAATCTGATAGGCCAAGGTCCTAAGCTCTTATCAACAACTTTTGTATGCGATACTCCAATGTCTCCATCTGCAAGGTGCGTTGATAGTGATGATACTGGAGTGTGGTTATCAGGATTCAGGTCAATAATTCATTTAAACACAGTATCTGGTATAAAATGTATTGTGATTATTATGATGACAACATGGGGGTCGGCCTTTGGCAACTCTCTGGAAATAAATTGAAAGAAAAAAGAAACCTGTGTATGGAGGATGGGCTGCATTTTGGGGAAAAGGTTTGAACTACGCTTGGGGCGAGTTTGTAAGCAGGAGTGTCCCGGTCTCCTAGGGCTGCTATAACAACTAACCACACACTTAGTGGCTTAAAACAAGACACATTTATTGTGTTCCAGGGTGCTGTATGTGGACACACCATGAGAACAGGGATTATTTACTTAGGGATGGATTGGGGTTTGGCAAAATCTTCCTGGTGAAGATAAAACATTCTCTGAGCCACAGATGATGACAAGGAAGTAATCTGTTTAAGAAAAAGAAGAATGGCAGGATACCTTCCCTGGCTCCCTCTAAACCATCAAGTCTGCTTACCCACCCCATGACCACCCAGGCACCTGCCCACTGGGCAAAGTAAAATCAGGACTCCTCCTGTCTCAGAAACCTGGTCTCCTGCATCACATGAGATCTAAGAAGTATTTGTTGGACTCTAGGCTTGGAGAGCCACCTCAAAAGCGTGCCTGGCAGATGGAAAAAGAAATACAGGCACAGCAGCTTGCAAGCCTTCCTGCCTTCTGGATGGAGAGTGGCTCAGGGGCAGAGGCTGTGTGCTACTCCTTCCTAAGCCCCACTGAGAGACGCTTTAGTCTTTACAATGGCGTGTGCTCATGGGCCCTAGAACCAGCCTGTGCTTCAGTCCCCGCTCTGCCACTTACTAGCTGTGCTGCTGTGGGCACCTGGCTTGGGCCACTCTGGGCTTCACTTGCCTTGTCTGTGGAATGAGGCTCGGCAGGATGCTCACCATCAGGTTGTCGATGAGGATTTGACAAGTTCAACTGGACAGATCGCTTAGAACCGTAAGCCCACAATGTAATAAAACTCAGTGCTTATTGGCTGCTGCTGCTATCCATCGTTTCTGCCCCAAAATAGATGCTCAGGAAATGAGAAATGAGTGAGGTTTGTGTGCAGGGTTTGCTCATAGACATGATGAGATAACAAGACTGTGCGATGACATCCTTATTTTTCAGATATGGAAATAGACTCAAAGAGGTCAATGGCTCATCTCCGTTCACAGAGGAATTAATGCGGTTCAACCCTTTGCTGGAATTTGTGTGTCTGGAGTTTTAGGCCAAAATGATCTGGCACAGAAGAGAATGGAAGAAGTTGGGGGTGTTGTGGAAGGCTTAGGGGATGGGATTGTGAGGCAGACACAGCCACCTGCCCGTCTCCACACAACACCCCAGCAGGCACCGGGAACCACCCTCTACCCCTCGACTAATGAGGCCACAGGAACCTAGAACTCTAAAGTTCCCATGACTCTGAAAGGCGAAGTGCTTCCCCAGGGCACTCATGCTTTGCCTTGAGGAAAAACACCCGAAACTGAGCGAGGTTCCTTTTCAGAGTCCCAATGGGCCTGAAGGAAAAAAAAGGAAAATTTATAGAAGTCACAAGCAGCCCTTGGAATCCGGCCACGCAGCAGGAAAGAGCACAAGTGCCTTTTCTTCTCTTGGCAAAGGGAGAGAAGGAAAGCCAGGGTCTGCTCAGAGTAGAACACAGAGCAAGGTGACAGACTAGCCTTCCCCAGCTTTGACAGTGTCATTGGATTCAAGACTTGGTCTCATTTCCAGGGTGTGGAGAAGAGCTTGTCCCCCTACCCACCCATTTCCCCAAGTGAAAGCAGCAGCAATCTCCACAGGTGGTACTTTCCAAGGTCAGAGACCCAGCCCCGGATGCCCCGGGGAAAAGGTCTTTGGAAAATGTGAAACGAAAAGTATACTTTGGGCGTGTTCTGTTTTCAGAGCTCAGGAAAGCCCAGAGCTGCCCAATCCGCCTGCCTTCTTAAGACCATATTATTCAACTGTGATTTCTTGAGCGGCCAGAGATTTGAGATGTTTTATTCGGCCACCAGTACTGACCACACCTCTTAGAGTGGTTGGCGGCTCTGTGACCATCTGTGCAGCACCGAGCGTACAAGCTAGAACCAGCCCATCCGAGCGGTCCCTCCAAGGGCCACCGCAAGTGGTCCTATGAGAGGGCATGTCACGCAAGCAGAGCCCAAAGGACCCTGGGCTGGGCAACATGTATGGACATTGAAAAATTGTTGTTTTTGTTCCTGCTGGGGCTGATAAAACAGGATTATGGGGTTACCTCTCCAGCGCTTGGCCGAAGCTCTCCCGCAGAACACGGCTGAGCAAAGAGGAGGGACGGATGGGGAGGAAATGCTCTGCAGACTGCGAGCCATCATCCAGGCTTGGAGGCGCTGCTCCCTGTCTCTTCTATTTTGGCAGCTACCTGACCTCTTTGAGTCTCTTTCCATATCTTTACCTTGTCAGGCTAGGTAAACAAATGTCTCCTCCTCTTGGGATGAACCTTATTCGAGCTGAGTTTTTGTCATTTGCCACTAAAACGTATTGGCCTGGCCAGTCGTCACGGCTGATGAGTCTAGGTGTGAATTCAATTTCCGTCAATGTCTGTGTTCTCATATCCTCCACTTGCCAGTGCCCTGAACATTCTCAGGCCTCTCCTTGGTCTGGCAAAGTCCAGCTCGGCTCTTAGTGACCACTTGGCTCTTAGGGCCTGAGACATTTCCTCTGGAGGGGGTCCTGTCCGCCTCTCACAGTGCACCGTGGTCCTGTCTCACGACAATGGCAACTTCTCTGTCTCCTTGGCTTTTCTTGCACGAAAGCACAAAGTCCTTGACCATGCGGAGACCACCCAGTTTGTGATCGCACCGCCAGCGCTCAGTGTGATGCTGACATCTGATGGGGGCACAGAGAGGGGATGGGGTGCTGAGTGCCCCCCGTGTGCAGGGCGGAGGGAGGGCGCGAGGAACATGGCCGAGAGTGACCTCTGGCCCGGCCTCTGCTCCGCGCCTGGAATAATAGTAGATACTCAGCAGTGGTTTGTGTCTGTCTTTACTCACTTTGATCGACACAGCAACAGTATGTAGTAGGAACTGTTGCCTCAGTTTGATAGAGAAGAGCGGGAGACTCAAAGAAATGAAGTCTCCTGTCTGAGTTGCAGGGCTGGCGCTTGGAAGATCCAGAATTTGAAATCGTGTCTGTGAGGCTCTGCAGTCTGTCTGTTTGCTTTGCTTTGCTTCTTTTGAAAAAAACGATTCAGTGGGGGTGACTCAGTCGGTTAAGTGTCTGCTTTCGGTTCAGGTCATGATTCGGGGTCTTAGGATTGAGTCCCTCATCAGGCTTCTTTCTTGGCGGGAGGTCTGCTTCTCCCTCTGCCTGCCTCTCCCCCTGCTTGTGTGTGTTCTCCCTCTCTGGCAAGTAAATGGATAAAATCTTAAAAAAAAAAACAACAAAAAAACGATTCAATGGAACAACAGATGAAGAAGACCTGGCCTCAAGGAGCACAGACTTTGCTAGAAGACAGAAGCATGAGGAAATGAACCAGGTAGCGTCATCGGGGACCACAAAGGGGACCCAAGTCCGTGAGGTTAGTACAGAGTGCTACAGAGACACCCAGTCAGGAGGCTTTCTGTCTCAGTTTTCGATTTGGCCCATTGCCCCGGTGAGAGCTACATATCAGGTGACTATGAAGAATTACCGGACAAAAAGACGCCCCTAAAGCAGGAATGCATACACAGAGACGGGAAGAGGTCCCTGCAAGAATACACGGCACCTTACATTTGCAGGGGGTGCGTCTTAGAGCTGAAGGGCTCTTCCACCCCAAAGATTGATGATCAACGAACTGTGGCTTGTGTGAGGCACTCTCTAGACTCGGGGTGATAAGGCTTAGGTCAGGGGCAGAGGTGCGTGAACTTCTCTGTGGTCGGTCCAGGGAGCCCGGGCAGCCAGCATCTGCATCCTGGAGGGGCAGGTGGGGCTGGCGGGGGAGGGGAGCATGGTCCTGAGCGGGCTGCTGGGGGCGGGCTTGTGGAGGAAGGTGGGGAGGCTCAGGTAGAAGGCCTCAGGGAGGCATGCAGGCACTTTGGGGGCTGTGGTGGCTTTTTAATACGCTCTGCAGCTCTATGCAAGGAGCACTCATTTGCTGCTAATGGCATGGTGCTTAAGCTCCTCTTAACTCTCCTGGAGCTAATCTAGCATGTCTGGCTGTCTATTAGGGGTGCGTGTGTGTGTGTGCGTGTGTGTGTGTAGAGCACGGTTGGCAGAGACCAGGAGAAATGGGGTGCCAATAGAGCCTCATGTGAGGAGAATGGAGAGTACTTACTTATAGGACATGAAGCCCATCTGCTGGGTGAGGAACTGCTTTTCAGAAATTCTGTAGCGCCCGGGAGTCGTGTAGCCCGGTGCGATACGCCATCTGCGTCTTCTCCTGCTGAATTCCCCTGTCGCCCTTATCAGGCATCAGCTTTATTTTACAGGTGAGGAAACTGCCGTTTGGGCTGAGGAACAGACTCCAGGGGAGTAGTGAGAGAAAGACGAGTGGGGTTATATGAGAACTTTAGGGCCCGTGAACGGTTTTGGGTTTTCTGCTCAGTGCGGCGGCGGGTTGACGAGGTTGTAGCTCTGGCTGCCGCGTGGTCATGAAACAGAGTGGCGAAGGGCGGAAGCCGGGAGAACAAAGAGCCACGTAGTGTTCCCCACGAAGCAGGAGAGTGGATTGGACCAGCTTGGTTGCAGGGAAGGGCTTTTTGATACATCATGAAGATAGAAGATATACATTGTGAAGGTAGACAGCTTAGGGAAGGTCCTTCCTGGCGGAAGACCACTCTGGGGTTATTCTGGGTGATGGAGGCACTGAGTCAGCCTTTGGTGGCCGGACAGTCAGGCCTTGTGGGTCCACCTTGAGTCTTGTGCACGTGACATGTGGCCTTCAGTATCCCAGGAGATGCTTCTCTGCCAGGGATCCTCCCAGTTGACAAAGGACCTGACCTTTTAAGGATGGAAATTGGCCACAGGCAATTATCCTATCTCTTCTCCAGTGTCCTGCAGACCCCCAACCCTGTTTAGAGCAGGAAGAGCAAGCTCAGAAGAGGCCGTGATGGTTTGGGAGACCAACGGGGGAGATGTCAGCCATGCCTGAGCTCCGCACTACAGGCTGCATCGGGTCTAGGCACACCCCCATACAACTTGGGATTGTATCCTTGCACTCCTCATGAGACTTGAGCATGCTTAGCCTGATCTTGTGGCTCAGGAAGCCGAAGCTCCGTGATTCTAAGGTCATAGGGCAGGTATGTGGCAGAGCTAGGATCTGAATCTGAGTCTGGGTTCAAAGCACGAGCCCTTATTGCAGTGTGCTATGATAGGCCAGAACAAAGTGTCGTGAGGTCGTGGGCTGGGTGGGTGCCACAGTGGGGGGCGGGGGGGGGGCTTGGGGATCGCAAGGGACATTACAGCCCCTGCCAGGCCCCCGTTTCCCCCCTGCATGTGGCCTGGGTTTCGGTGACACTTATCGACTGAGACCCAGTGTGGTCAGAGCTGACACACTGCTCGTCAATACTAACGTGCATTCATGTGAGCAGGGTGGTCTCAGAGGCCTGTATTGGGGGGATGCCTAACGGAGGAAAGAAGGAAGGATCTTACAAAGAGCTTGCGTGGTTTCAAAATCACTTGGCAGCAGCACTTGTGGGGCTTGAGAGCCTCCCTGGGACCAGGGCAGCGTCGGCTTCCAGTGGCCTCAGAAGGGACAAGAGAGGATGCTCAGAGCAGGTGGTCGTGGGAGGAGGGAATCGGGCGGCCTGGGAACAGAGCTCGGGCACATCTCCAATCCGATGTGTGCCCTGCGTGACTTGCAGACCCTCTCTCTGGAATTACAGGTAATAAGGTAGAGCTGATGTTAATGGTTTATGACACGAATTCATTTTGAGAACTATATGCTTCACCCATTGCTTTTATTTTTCAATTTGGATCTGTTGGGTATTAATAGCTTTGGGGCTGTGTTTTCCATTTTAATCTTGCTTTTTCTCATTTCCAAGTAGATTCCTTCTTTCAATTTACACAAACATTAAGCCCCCATTTCCTGCAGCCCCACACTCCCACTCTCTCTCATTCTCTCTGCTGACCTTGGGATAAAACTTTTCTCGAATGCGTGAACTTTCCTCATTCCAGGCCCACCTTCCCGTCCCCACTGGCCACTCTCGCCTTAGGCTTTAGCCCCTTTTTGCTACTAGGAGCTTCTCACAGACATGACGGTCCTTTGCGCCCGAAGGAAGAGAATTCGAACGAACCAAGGCTTAAGAGACACAGATCTTTAGCATCTTACATAGTAAAAGAGTCCAGACGTGGACAATCCTTGGGCTGGTTGAGTTGGTGGCTCTCTAATCTCAAGACGGATACAAATTCTTTTAGTCCTTTGTTCTTCCCTTCTTCAGAGTAGAGGCCTTTTCCCTTCCAGCCTGTCTCCTCATTCTTGTTAGAAACCCAGAGAATTTGAGGTACCCTGTCTTCTGCAGTGGCCTCCTCAGGAAGGAGGGGGATGTTTTTCCCTGTCCGTTTCTTACGATGGGCGAAATCTCTTTCTTGGAAGCTCCCCCATTGGTCATCACTGAATCACATGCCGAAGCCCATCACTGACATGACCTCGGTGGGTCCAGACAGCTCCTGGCTCATTTCCAAGGGCCGGGACTATCTTCTTGGAGCATCTGGTGGGTTGGACAAGAGCTGAGGGAAGGATGGCTGTTGTAAGAGCTGAGGATGCTGCTCACGACAGCTCCCCTTTGTCCGGGCCCCTTTGTTCATGCTGGGTGCTCTTCCTGCCGCCGCTGGCTCTTGACCTTGAGGGCAGGGGACACCTGGCTAACTCCTGGTCCGACTGTAAGATGCGGCACGGGCGCCACGTTCTCTGGCTGTCCCTGGTTTCCTCGCTTGTCACCGGCACTCCGTAGCGCCCCAGGCAGGTGTCAGGCACTGCATTTGCAACGCAATCCCTTAAAATCATCTGCCGGTCCCTCTGAACTGGGAGTTCCTCGCGGGTTCCTGCTGGGTCTTGTTTACCTCGGTCACCTCAGGCCCTGGTGCCCAGGGAGTGCTCAGTAAAATTGCTGAAGGGATAAATGGCCTTCAGAAAGGGTCCTGTCTGTTCCTGCCTCAAGAGACATCTGCCCTAGAGTATTGGGCACGAGGAACAGAGAGATCCTTGGGTTCTCCAAATAAGCCAAGCTCTCTCGTGCCCCGGTGTCTTAGCCCTGGTCCGTATGTGCCACCTGCGTGGTCTTTCCTGGGATTCTGCTCCCACCACGCAGCCGTTTTTGGTTTTTGTTTTTTTGTTTGTTTTTTGTTGTTGTTTTTGTTTTTTTCCAGCAAATCACTTCCCTTTTAAGAAGAATCATCTTCTATGTGACTAGGTCTGCTCTGGAAATCTTTCCCAAGTTTGGATACTCGTTTATGGTCCCCTCGCATTTGCATGTACTTCCATTAACTAAGAAACGTTTTAAAAGCCTTCCCATGCATTAGGTGGTAACAGAAATGATAAACCACTTGTCTGTGATTTGGGGGAGTTAGTGGGTTCATGTACTCGTAACACTGAGAAGAGTGTAACACGAAACCGAGCCTGGGGTGGTGGCTGCAGAGTGTAACCCTTTGCGTTGTGCATGTCTCGTCCCTGTTCCTTCTTCCCCAGTGCCCTCTGAGAACCCTGCAAATAAAGACCGTATCTTGCCCATCCCCAGCTCCTAGCTCCCAGCGTGAGCTGGGCACACAGTGGATGCTCAGACAGATGGCTGGGGCCTCAGCGAGTGGATATCAAAGCTTTCTTCTTGGAGGAAGGCAGAAACCACCATCCACTTTGTCTCTGGACAAAGAGATGCCGAGGAGGAGGCAGGGCCTTGCGGAAGGGGTGAAAATGGGCAGAGGGAGAGACTTGAGGGCCCTCCGTGCCCTTCCCTCAAAGCACGAAACCCAACACCCACGAATAGGCATCTTGTAAAGATCATCTCTGTGTGTGTTTGGGGTAGATTAAAAATCAGGGGCCCAGGGTCTAATCCTGCTTTTGCCATAGGCTCTATGAGTGGCCTTGGGTGAGCTTCTGAAACAAGGCTCTTGCTTCTCAGACCATAACGTGCAGGAGGATGAGATAAGCGACAGCTTAGTTTCTTAGCATCTTAGACATTTTAAAAATAAATAAAGGTGAGAATAGAAATGAGACGTTCTGTGGTTCTAAGGACTTGATGCGTTTCCTTGGGACCAATCCATGTGGGAGGACAGTCAGGAAAGGTTGTAATTAGTGCCAGGAGGGCAGGCCTGACCCCGGGATGGGCGTGTGCCCAGACCCAAGAGAAGTAGGGAGCACAGGGATCTGGACCCAGGCAGGCTGGGTGTCTAGTTCTTACTCTGTCCCTTGAGAGCCACGAGCCCTTCACTAAGTTACTGAAGCTCTCCAAGCCTCAATATTCTCAGCTGTGAAATGGGGAGATAGAAATTACCCTATGGGGTAGTTATAAGAGAGATGCGTGGAACCTGGTTCGTGGCAGCTCCATCCCCATTGGGAATCTTGAGAGGACTCCTTGTTGAGTACAGTTGTCAGGAGGTGGGATTTGAGATGAAACATGAAAAGTGGATACTGACCTCACCCAGTAGACACAGAGATGTGAGGAAAGACCTGTGTTCAAGGCTAGGGAGTGATGACGATGACTGACAATGGCCATGTGGGTTACTTTGCATCACATGGTCTCATCTGATTCTCAAAACACCCCTCTAAAGCAAGTGCTATTTTTGTCCCCTTTTACGCATTAGAGACCAAGGCTCAGAGAAGTGAAGTAACTTGCCTGAGGTCACACAGCTGGTGTGTGGCTGAGCTGAGATTAGAGTATACCTAGATGTGTTCCAGAACTCAGACGTTCTCCTGTCTCTGAGAGTCTGGGAAAGACCTGGAATACCAGGCCAGCATCTTTGAACACTTAGCTGGCGTGACGTGGGGGAACTTGGAAGGATAGCAGGGGTTGTCTAGGACGAGAGCTGCGCTCTAGACACCATGTCTGACTGGGGGAAGGGCAGCCCCGCCCTCCCAGCTCCCTCTCTCCTCTGAGAAGCCTCACAATGTCTAGGTTGCCTGATGGCTGAGCCCCAGCACTCATGATCCTGGCTGGCAAATTGGAGACACCCTTAATTGGATGCTGAAAAACTCTGCCTGGTGTACAATGGCTCTAGCAGAAGAGTTATAGCTGTTTACTGTAACACACAGACAGTCCCATTAACAAGAATGATGGGAGGCTGCTCCGTGGCATTACTCTTAGCAAAAGACTTGACAAATATGCTTTGTAAATGAAGGCGCTCCAACAGAGAAAACATATAACACTCTCTCTCCCCACCCCCACCTGCCCCTCCCCTTCCGAGGGACACTTTGCATGTTGAATTCTTTATCCATTATTCAATGCTCCCTATTCTGACGATGTTCATCCATAGTGGTGCCTATGGATGGCAGGGAGAAGCTTGTATCAGCTGACAAATGTAGACAAAGCAGGCTGCTTAACCCAGGAACAGTGGGTCAGAGAACAAACAAGGAAATTGATGGTGCCCGCCATATTTCTGCGGGAGCGGTGGAGTAAATGAACGCCATACGTCACAGCTTCTCCTGTACTGTAGGAGGCGGTCGTGAATGGAGTGGTGTGCCCAAGGAATGCTGATGGATCATTCACAAACGCTTTTATTCCAGGCTGGGCTTTGGCTTGTGTGTGGAGGGTCTGGCAGCCAGAGGGGGAGAGCCACTGGACGCGTGCCCTCCCCAGCCACAGGCCTTGGAGGCAGCCTCTGCTGAGGGGTGGAGACGCCCGATCACCGTGGCCCCTGGACACAGGGATGAGTGTACCGGTGGGCCCACTGGACTCTCATGGGTCCCCGTAGGTATACAGGTCTTGTCATTCCTCAGAGGCCAGAGGGTGCAGTGGTTATGGGCCTATGGTATTTGTCACATCAGCTCTTGGTCTGTCATTGGTCAGTGTGTGGGTCACTCAGTGAACGGAGCCTCCAGTGTCTTGCCTGGGCCTCGAGGCACTGACAGGACCTGCCTCGCAGGAGTGGGATCAGGACTGGTTGAATGCCGGGGGTCCTTGGAACAGACTGTGGTGTCCCGTGCACGCTCAGGAAGTGCTAGCTCTTAAGTGTCTTGCGAGGTAGTGAGCTTGCCGTCACTGGGGCTTTTAGGCAGAGGACAGACTACCTGCCGTTCTGGGGGTGATTCTGGGATGATCCTGTGAGGTCAGAATGGAGGGTGAGGAATGCTGTCTTTGGACTCCTGGTGCGGCCAGTTAGCTGTTCGTGGGGCCTTGTTGAGTCTCACGATGTCTGAGACGTACTTTTCCCTTCTGTCAAATGGAGAAATAGTGTTTACAAAGCACCGGATAGAGTGTCCTGCCCCTAGATGACCACTGGTGACCGGAAGTCATCAATGCTTTCTGAATGAGGAAGGGGGCTGGGGGCAGAGCCTGCCAAGCTGTCTTCAGCTCCAAGAGCCCACAGAGCTATGGAGAATTACGTTACCCTCTCGGGATGGTGGCAGAACCATCAGACGGGCCTCCCCTGCCTCCCAACTCATAGGAAATGGAGAAGAGCGTGCTAAAAGTAGAATGTGTTGAGTCCGTGCTGTGCATTAAAGCATCTTCGATCATGTCGGTCAGAATGCCCAACGATTCCGTCAGCCGATCTTAGCCCCGTTTTGCTGCCTGCCACAGACAGCAGGCGCCCTCAAGCAAAACAAGGAGGGGAGACACCCTGGAGGGTCCGTTCTGAGTCCACAGCAGAAGAGACCATGGAAGACCACTGTCCCCGTCCCCTATCCCCGCCTCTGCCCCTGCTGGAGAGGTGTCCCGAAGTCCTTCCGTGGAATGGTCCTTTTTACCTTACATCCCTGCTTCAGACAGGCCAATTTCCAGCGAGGCTGGATAAGCTCATTGAGCTCCCAGGCGGATGTTGATACGATGGTAAAATCTCCCAAGTTTCTGGGAGGAAAATCGGCTTTTGTCTTTTTCAGTGAGCTCACGCCTAGAAAAAACCACAGCAGTGGAAGAACAGGGTGTTGAGATTGGGGGCAAAGCCCCAGGGAGGAGGCATAGGTGTGTACCTGGCAGGAGCCGGTGCTGGGGTCTTGGGACAGACAGACAAATGGAGAAGGAGGAGGGCTGACAGCCAAGAAAGATGAGTAGATTATTCCAGGCATGTTCTCCTGAAATCTCCAGAACAGAGAGGCGGGGCCTCCATGGCCACACGGATCACCAACACACCCACTCTATTTCGTTACCCCGTGGCAGGCCATTGAGAAGGAATCCTTAATGTGAATTCATTATTGCCCGCACTCCTTCCAGTGCCCACGGGAGGAAAGTGTGATTAACACCCTTTTCACCCCCAAGGATGCCCCGAAACCTCCCAAGTTCACGTGGCCAACGAGTAGCAGATCAAAGACAAGGACACTTTCCATTGCCGTAACACTTCAAGCCCGAGCACCTGTTTTTCTTCCTGTCTGGAGCAGAGAGCCGTCCACCGGAAATACAGCGTGACCCACGAATGTGTGCCACGTGGGAAACTGTGAATTTTGTAGTAGCCGTGTTTAAAAATAAAAGGAAACAGGAAATTGATTTTCTTGAACCTCCGTTACCCAAAAATATTATCTCGATAGTTAAAAGATTATTAATTAGATAATTTACGTTCTTCCCTTTGCACCAGGTCTTCAAAATCTGGTGTGGACTCCATGCTGGTGGCAAGGTCGCTTTGGACTGGCCGTGTTTCAAGTGCTGGGTGGCTACACGTGGCCAGACGGCGCAGGTCTGGAGCTCACACGTCACCCTCACGAGTCACTTCCCTGAACTCCCTCTCCCGTGACTTCCATCCCATCCTCCCAGCCGGTTGCCTCCATGGTGCATATCATGCCCGCTGGTCTTGCTAGTGCTGTATATTTATTTTTATTTCTATTTTTCTTGTCCGTCTCCCCCAGCAGAATGTAAGTCCCCAGAGACATTTACTGCCGCGCCCCGGCCATCGAGAACAGCGCACGGGACAGAGGAGGTGCCCAGAAAGCATAACTCTGTGTCGAACAGGTGAGTGAACAGACATCTGACTGAGGGCAGGTCTGAGTCCAAGGCTAATAATAAGAGTGATGTCAGGACCCACCACTCCTCCACCTCAGGGGGCATCTGCCCTTTCCAGTAATTTTTAGGCTGGAGCCTCCCTCTTTCAGCCCCCTTCCTCTGTATTCCAGTGTTTTCCAGAAGCCGATGGCCTGCTCCCTAGTCTAAGTGCTCCCCGTGCAGGTACTTAAAGGAAGAGAAAGATCCAGGGTCTGTGTGTATCCATTCCTCACCTGTGCTCATTTGCCCGTGCTTATGTAATTTGTAAGGTGGCAGAGCCCTGATGTACTATCCCAGTCTGGGAACCAGGGCTGTTTATCAGCTGCTGCTAGCCCCAGACGTGGAATAATTTGGGGGCGCCTGTAAGCAGCAGCAATCTACCAGATTCATGAAATCTGACGCGTCCAGCCATTTGCCGTACAGGTGAACCCGGTCCAGCATCCTGGGATGGGGGATCCTGTACTTTGGGATTCTTGGAGTCTCTCTTTGCCCCTCAAGTCCATGATGAAAGGAAGGATACACTTCCTCAGGGACATGACAACCTGTCCTATGCAAAGCTTGAGATAGAGACCTGTCCTATTGTGATTGCAAGGAGCCCCGTGTGGTGACATGTATATTATGTGACCATTTCCTAGCCTAGGAACCTGTACCAGACATGCCTGCCCCCCACGTTGACCCCGAGCTCTTGGTGGGATGGAAACGTATCCCGCTCATCTCTAACCCCGGCTCCTAGCCTCCGACCTGACACACGGTCTGTGTGTTGAACGGATACACGAACCAGGTGAGTCTGCAAACCATTCATTCTTCCGTTTGTTCGTTCCGAGCTCTTGACTGAGCATCTACTCTGTGCTGAATCCTGTTCTAGGTGTCTGAGACAAGTCCCCCGCCCTCCTGGAGCTTACCTGCTAGTAGAGAGTTGAATGGCTTTTGTGATTTTTTTTTTTTTCTCTTTTCCCAAAGAATATCAAAAGTTTATTTTGTCCCTGTGATTACTAACATTTCCGTAACCAGTTATTTAGCATAGTGGTAAGAACCTGGGTTCAGGAGTCTGAGAGCGCTGGGGTCAGATCCTTGCTCTGTCGCTTACCCACTAGCCCGCTTCTCCATCTGTAAAGGAGGATAGTGACAGTCCTCACATCAAAATGTGGTTGGGGGCACTGAACCGAGGGCTTGTAAACTGCAGAGTGTGGTTCGTGGCCTGGACATTATAAACGTGTTTTTGACACTAGGTGGGGCCATGTTTGGTGAGAAAGAAGGCCAAAGAGCGAGTTTGGGCCTGGGCCAGAGGCACCACAGATGGGCTCGGGTGGGAGATTTCTGGAAGCCGGAATTGCTGTGTGTGTCTTGGATGATGGTCGGAAGGGGCCAAGGAGGAGCCATGGCAACAGTGCCCAATTTCTGGTGTTAAGTAATTAACACTTGGACACTACAAAGAAGCAAAGTTGCCAAGAAACAGGACAGCAGGCCTCTGTGACCAAAAGGAGCCACAGGAGGCGCCCCTGTCACCACAGTCCCAGAGACAACCCTCCGTCCTTGATTCTGTTCTGATGGGGGAAGGAGGAGGGGTGGGACACCCCTGGCCATGGCTCAGCCGTCTCTCCAGAGCACTTGGATTTCTGGAGTCCTGGTGGGGCTAAGAGGGCTGCCCCAGGACGACAGGGAGGGCAGAGGTCTCTGAGTGACAGTGCAGCATGGCACGGAATGTTCTCGAGCTTTCTGGAATCTTTAAAGCTTGCACTCTGGAGTCAGATTACCCAAGTCGAAATCCTGGCTCTGTCACCTATGGCTGGATGACTCTGGCTAGTCACTTACCTTCAATCGGCGTTCGTTTTCCCATCTGTAGAATGGAGATGCTAGGAATACCCACCTCATGGTGGTTTTGGGGGGCTAAAATGGGAGTATTTGTGTAAGGCACCCATAACAGTTCATGGCACATAGCAGTCACTCTGTAAGTCCTCTGCAGAGGTCTCTGTCCCCCAACTTCTCAGCTCTTTCCTCTTGCGTCCTACCCTCCTGGGTCCTCTCTTTACCCTCAGGCACTCCTTTGGCCTTTGGATTTAGGCCAATGTGTCTCATGGCTACAATCCCTAGAGTGTCTTCAGAGATGTGAGAACAGAAGGTGGACCAATGTCTATCTTATTAATACGATAACTGCTTACAGCATAGTCTGGCCGTGCTTCTGGGCTGTATGCCTCCCGGCCCCGGCCCCCGCCCAGTCTTCTCAGGTGGAAAGCAGGCTGGGGGCGGGGGTGCGGCGCTGGTGAAGGAGATGAAAGAAAAGTCAGGGGAAAATAGGTCCTCTAAAATAAATAATTGCAATTCTCTATTTTTATGTACTGTTTATTATTTACTGTCACGAGGTTGTTAATGACTTTAGTCAAATTGGAATCACAAGTGATGTGTGTGTGTGGGTATTTTGTTCATCAGATTATTTTGAAACATCCCACAATCATTGTAGGAAAGAAATAGTGCAAGGTTCTCAGGAAGAAAATTCAAGTGAAAGGAATAAACTGATTTTTTTTTTAATTAAGAGAATATAGAAAGGAAATTAAAAAAAAAAAAAGTGAGCCTGGCACCTTAAAATAAAATGGGGTGATAAACTCTTTGCTGGCAAAGTTGCAATTTCTCTGTTGGATTTTGGATCTGGCTTTTATTATTAAGGCTGGTGCTGAAAGCTGGCATTTTGACAGGAACATGGAGCGTTTGTCACTATCTGGGAAAGAGATAGATGTTGAATGACATTTCAGAAGAAATGTATACATTTTGGGTCTAAGTGCTCTCTCTCTTTACCAGGAAAATTCCACTAGCAAATAACTGATTGGTTATCTTGAGTTCCCAATTCCCATGGCTATTTAAATGAAAACAGAATTAAAAGGGTTTCTCTCTCTCTCTTTACCCTTTGGGGGAAATGGAAAGATTTCTCCATGGGCAGCATCCTTTCCAGGTAGCGGCATCATTCCTGGTTAGAAAAAGTGGAACGTTCTTTGTCTCCAGAGGTGAAGTAATTGGGGTAACATAGAATACATCCCTCGAGGAGTAGCTGAAGTCCACGATTAGGGAGAAGATCATTTCTGTCTCCAAGCCCCACTTATTAATGCAAATAACTCTGGGGCGGAACATGGCAAAGATGCAAAAGGATGTCAGGAACATCACCCAGGAGACCTAGGTTTCTCCAGCTCTGCTACTTACCAGCTGTGTGACACTGGGCGAGTCGCTTTCCATTCCTGGCTTCTTCATTAAAAATAGATGCAGCGGAAGAGACACCCTCTCCCTCACTGTGAGGATCAAGTGTGATGAAATACAGGGAAAACTCCAGACCACTCTCCAGAACATGCTGCTGGATTAGGAAGCTGAGTTTGTGGTCATGAATGGGCAGGAGAAGGCCTCAGTTACAGGGAGAGACAAACAACAGGGTGATGAAAGAGCAGCCTGGAACAGCAGGTGGAGAGTACCGCCTTCCCAGCAAGTGGAGCCGTGGCTTTATGCCTATTATTCTGAGCTGGGTTCAGCTTTAGTTTCTTCTCTTGCATTTTCCCCTACTGATAGCTCAGGCACTCCTTGCAAAGATTGCTGGGTAGTTGCAAGAAGTTACGGACCTGCCAGAAAGAAGAAGTCACGGGTTCTGCTTAGGGAGGTCAGAGTCCAAGCTCACGGCAGCCTGATTTCAGTGGGTGTTCTGAATGGTGGCCACTCTTGACTTTCCACTCATGGTTTGTCTCTTATTGCACTGGGTTTCTTTCCCCTTAGCCACGGTCTTCTGTAGCTCTGAGGTTGGCCAGTAGGAGCCAAAGCCCAAGTGACTGGAACTTGGGGAGGTCCTCCTCACAAAGACCGGAGTCTCTGGGGAAAATACCAAGTGATGACTCCAGCTCCTCTCAAAGGAGAGAGCTTTGGCTCAGGTGTGCATGAATCACAGGAACTCTTTTGGAGGTATGGATGCTAATATTTTCTGGATTGAATATTTGTGGCAAAAGTCCCCTCAAGATTTTTTTTTATCACTCCCAACTTGCTGGTGCTAATTTCTCTGTGTCTATGAAGACCCTGATGGTGTTGAACTTTTCCTGAGCCCAGGACTCCCCAGAAAACAGTGATGCTTAAGAAACACCCTCACTTAGCCTTTTGTTTTCCAGGGAAATGGCTAACCTCACTCTTGCGTATTCCAAGAGAAGACCCACCTCTCATTTCCTCAATGACCCAGATATGAAGGTCTCCCTACTTTTTCAGGATTACAAGACTTGTGAATGACTTCCGTGCTTCCCTGACTCTAGAAACACACTAGCTTCCCTTCTTTCCACAGAGACCTCCTCACTAGTGAATGATCTCCCTATTGCAGTAGCCTATAAGAAATCATCTCACAAATTCAGGTTTCCATCAAAGCCACAAGAAGCTAGGAGCAAGAAGGCAATGGCGAATCAGCAGGAAAGTCCCTAAAAAAAATTGAGCTAGAGGTAGACTAAGGAAGGAACACAGGGATGGCATTCAGACCTTCCTGCATGCAGGCAAAACCCACAGCCTTGGCAAAAGAAAGAGAAAGGTTGTGGGGTAGTAAAAGATGCCCTTGTTGGCCTGTAAGTTTTCTTCTACCTTAATATAATCCCAAATCCTGTGACAGATGTCATTCTGGGGGCCCTGGGACACCACCATGAACACATGCAAAGGCTGGGACAGAGCATCGGACTGGGAATTGCGGAATAGCTCCAAAATGTTTGACTTTTGGAACAACGCCCTTGGATGCTGGCATTTCTCTAGATTTCGTTCTGAAAGCAGGAAATGTCTGGGAGTTTTGCCTCTCACCCTAATGGCAGCTGCCCGTGACTGGTGGGAAAGTACCAAAGTCTAGAGGCTTTACCTCAAGGCCTGGAGATAATTTTCAATCCAGAGACGGCCATGGGTTCAGGCTGAATTTGGAACCTCACCTGTAACTGCCTCTGCATTACCATCTTTCTCTTCCCTTTGCTAACGTCCTCGCTTCCTTCTGGGGTGCGCCTGGACTCCTTCCTTATGCAGTCACTTGTCTTTGAATCCTTGGTGCAGGCTCAGCCTCTGAGTGACCAGACGGAAGACATTCTATTGACCCACCCTGATGAAGGAAGGAGAGAAGAAGAGGGAGGGAGGGAGGCCAGCTCTGTTATTACCAGCTAATTAGTCTTGCATGTAATTTCCCTACTTGAGTCTCAACTTCCTCTTGGAAAGACTATGATGGACTCAAGGTCGGTGCAGTAGTTAAGGAAGGCAATGCTTCTGAGTGGACCAGATACGGCCGGATCAGCTCATTCAAGCACACCATTCTCAGGGGTGCAAAAATCACTTGGGGTCTTTATTGAAAAGATAGATTTCCAGAATCCCCCCAAGGGATTCCAGTTCAGTGGAAATGGAATGATTCCAGAAATCTACATTTTTATAAGCTCTGCGAGCCTAAGGCTGGGGATCCACAGACCTTGTTTTTAGAGGCATTGCCCTAGTTCAGAGAGGAACTCTTCACCAGCGCGGTGCTCACGGTCTTGGATGCTCTACGACCTGTTTGCTGCGGTGCATCACAGGCCCTGCTAGCTGTTTCCCACACAGGCTGGACCCTCAGTGCCGTTCCCCAGACCTCAGCTGCTCACCTGAGCTCTCTAATGCCTCTGGTCCACCTTGCCCCATTGGGTTGACACTTTGCTCTGCACATCGATGAATTCCCTCATGGATGTCCATGAGCACTTGTCCATTTAGTGCAGAAAGAATCGGCTGAGGTTGCCGGGAAACCCTGACATGGCCCGGATGATCAATCACAGCGAGCTGTGGGGCCGCCCGGCCCCGAAAGGTGATAGACCCATTACGGATGATTCAGACCAAGCACGACAAGAAGTCAAAGGCCTTCCTCGTCTGTGGTACCTGTGGCAATGCCAGAGCTCAGCCTCTGACTTTGACCATGAATGCTGTCCACCTCTGGTCATCACGTTTGTGTTTCCAGTCACTGGTGACTCAGCGAGCGCATTGGCTCATTATGTTCGGTGCTAACTGAAGCTTGGTCAGCAATGCTTCCTGGGCCCATCCGAGAGCTCCCCTTCAGGCCCCACACCTCAGGTTCCCGAAGCTTCCAAAGCACAGCTCCATTCCCATCTATACCCTCTTGTTGGACGTTGGATAGGTATGGGAGGAAATGTATTTATTATTCACAAAACTGTCCTGTCTTCTTTCTCCCTCTGGGGAAACACTGGCATCTATTCCAGCCATCAGCAGACTTTTCTGTAAAGCCCCAGACTGTAGATATTTTTGGCTTTGGGGGCCAACTAGAGGATCTCGGGGCAGTTATTCATCTTTGCCTTTGTAGCATGAAAGCAGCCACAGACAACAGGCAAACACAAGTGGGTGTGGCTGTGTCCTAATAAAACTCTATTTGTAGAAATGGTAGGAGAGTGGATTTGGTCCATGGGCAGTGGTTTATAACACCTGGTGTAGCCCGTGGTTATCCATCTTTATTCATTTTACAAATAGTTGTTGGGCAGCCCCAGATCCCAGGCATCATCCTAGGCAGTGGGAATACAGCAATGGGGCAAGGCCAATACCGTTCCCCCTTTCCCAGGGCCTATAGCTTAATAGTGGGAACAGACGATAAATAACTAGTAATACAATTAAATGCTTATCTGCTATTGTTACAAGTGCTCTGAAGGAGAAGTGCATGGGAGTGAGTGGGAGTCAGTAACGGGAGACATGGGGCTTAGGGAGGTGAAGGTGGAGAGGTGAGGCATCAAGCAAGGAGTGATAGGGACGGTCTAGAGGCAAGAGGAACGTGGACCTCGGGTGACTCAGGGTAACTGTCACCCAGAGGAGGAAGGAGAGAAGTGTCACACCCAGAATTTGGTGCTTCTTGGCATGTGTTTCATACGTCCTCCAGAAGCCTTGGGACATCTCCGAAGTCTGTTTAAAAAGCAGAGGAGTGACAGGAGGAGATTTAGGTTTCAGGACGATTTACCTGGCCAATTTGCAGAACAGAAAGGGGGACGATAATAAATCCAAGATGAACTGAATAGAAAGTTCCTGCACTACTTTATCAATTCTGGTATAATACAAACTCTCACTTCACCTCTTTTTTGCCAAGCTCACCCACAAAGCCAGGGGTTTGATGAAATGTCCATGCCCAGAGCGCCTGGGTGGCTCAGTCGGTTAAGCGTCATCCTTCGGCTCAGGTCATGATCCCAGGGTCCTGGGATCGAGCCCCGCATCAGGCTCCCTGCTCAGCGGGGAGTCTACTTCTCCCTCTCTCCCTCCCTCTGCCCCCTCCCCCTGACTCGTGCTCATGCGCTCTCTCAAATAAATAAAATCTTAAAATAATAAAGAAATGTCCATGCTCGAGGTCA
This sequence comes from Potos flavus, assembly GCA_028534135.1. Lineage (NCBI taxonomy): Eukaryota > Metazoa > Chordata > Mammalia > Carnivora > Procyonidae > Potos > Potos flavus. Next base: position 27,587,303 of record CM052890.1, read on the forward strand.
CTGAAGACACCTCATTGGCAATAAGTATGTTCTTGGGAAAATGGTGTTTCATTTGTGCTGGGCACAAGGGTCCACTGGGGAGGCCTGGGTGCCAAGGCTGGGGGGCGGAGCTGGTCTGGGGGTGCGGTAGTGCAGAGCCTGTGAATAACAAGGGATGCAGACTTCTAGAAGCCAGACTTCCATAGCCTGTCTCTCTCGCCGCCATGAGGCTCTGCATTTCAAGGCCGCCTGCACCTTCTGAAGCTTTGCTTATAGCCAACTCAAGTAATGGTCATTCTGTTGCTCTCTTTTGAAGTTGCTGTAATGTTGCACTGTGCATATTCTAAGACATTTAATACCTCTGCTTGGAACGCACTGATACGCAGATCGTTAAGCAGAGCAGACCTTCTCGGGGAAAAGAGTACTAATTGCACTTTGCAAATGCCATTTTCATTTGCTATTTGGCAGGGGTGCCACAGTCACGGTCTTTCTATTTCTGTTAACCACAAGGGCTGGGACAAAGTCATCCCATCTTCCCTGGCAGCCGTGTGGCTCTTTAGGTATTCAGGAGAGCCGTGAAGCCCGCCTCGGGGACTGGCCCCCAGCAAGGGCACCTCCTGCCGTCCCCACACTGGTGGAACACCCTCCCACTTCATACCTGGGCTGATCCGTGTGGCCAGTGGCCCTGGCCAGAGGTGGTGATGCCCTACTTCCAAAAGTAATTTCTAAATGACAACGTGGCTTTCATCTTGGTAATGCTGTCTGTCTTGGATCTCTTGCGCAGGGAGATACTGGCCTCTGGGCGGCGAGCAGCTTCAGAGAGAGACCCGTGCAGCGAGGAACGGGACCCTCTTTCCAATGGGTGAGTGAGCTTGCACATGGATGCCAGCCTCGGTCAGACCTTCAGATGACCGTAGCCTCCGCCAGCAGCTCAGGGGCAACCCCGTGAGACATCTCCAGCCAGAGGTAGCCAGAGCAGCTGCACCCAGATTCCTAAGGCTCGGAATCGATGAGATAACTAAATGTTTACTGTCTTCAGGTCTAAGTTTTAGGATCACTTGTGACAGCAATAGGTAACAAATACAGGAGATGAAAGTATTAGATCCTTCAAACAATTAGACCTTGTGTGAAGGTCCATAACTAGTATGGCACAAAGGACGCCATTTTCTGAGAAGGGGGAGATGGAGGCACACCCTGGGTGAGAGTCAGAAGTCCTTACCCAGGCCACACACAAGTTGTGGGGTCTGGGGCAAGTCACAGTCCCTTTCTGGACCTTGTTTCCTTGACTATAAAAGCAAGAAGTTGGATTAAGAAGGCAGAGTCCCTTCCCGGATGCTTGGATGTTTGGGGGTGGACGCAATAAATACCGGTCACTCCGTATGGGCTCCCACGTGTACGTGCGCACACACACCTAGAATGTGATGACGTCAGCTAGCAATGACTAGGTATCGAACTGTAGGTCGGGCATTGAATTATACAGGAATTATCAGTTAATATTGAAAACAACCAACAAAAGCGGGTGCCTCTACAATGATCATTTATTAGACCCAGAAATTCAGGCTCAGAAAGCTTCATTTTGAGCAGAGACATTGTATTGGGGCTTTTACTGCTGCACAGCACATTATTACAAATTTCACCGTTTAAAACAATGCACGTTTAAAAAACGTATTTATTTACTTATTAGAGAAAAAGAGTGCATGAGTGGGGGGAGGGGCAGAGGGCGAAGGAGAGAGAATCTCCAGCAGACTCCCCGCTGAGTGTGGAGCCCGACATGGCAGGGCTCGATCTCTTGACTCTGAGATCATGACCTGAGCCTAAACTGAGAGTCAGGCATTTAACCAACCGTGCCACCCAGGTGCCCCTAAAACGATGCACATTTTTAATCTCACAGCTGCTGTGAGTCAGGAATCTGGGCATGGCTTAGCTGGGTTCTCTGCTCAGGGTTTTAGAAGTTTGTCCTTGAAGTATCAGTCAAGGCTGCATTCTTACCTGTGACTCAGGGTCCTAATCTAAACTCCCCCAAGAGTTTGGAAGAATCTACTTCCTTGCAGTTGTAGGGTTGAGGGCCCCCAGATCCCAGAGGCGCCACCTCTCTGTAAGCAGTTCATAAGATGGCTCTTTGATTTTTCAAGGCCAACAAGAGAAAACCTCTCTTTACAGAAAGGGTCCAGTCAGTTTTTAAAGATTCCCTCACCTGATTAGGCGAGGCTCACCAGAGCACCCTGGTTTTTGATTAACTCAAAGCCAACTGACTTAGAATCTTCATTGAATCTTTAAAATCCCCTCACCTTTGCCATATAACGTAACCTAACCATGGGAGTGAGACCCCATCATATTCACATGTCCTGCCCACATGGAAGGGGAAGGAATAATCCAGGGCATGTATCTGGGGTGAGTGTGGTATAAATCTTCGGGCTACCTGAGGATTCTGCCTACCACAGACACAGAATTAGGAAATGGTGAAACTGGCATTCAAATTCCGGTCTGTTTGACTTCAGTGCTCATGTTTTGAGCCACTAGCCATAAATCCGTGACTGAGAATGCACTGAAGATAATTATTATGGCCTCTGTCTTGGTAATCCCCAGGGCTTAGCACTTAGTAATGACTCCAGTACTTATCAAAGCCCTGATCAGGATGCCTTTGACTTTCAGTGACAGAAATCTAACACAAAGTAGCTGAAGAAAGCTAGAGAGCTCGACCAGTAGCTGGGACGTCTGGGCCTGGTACAAGGGCTTACATAATAGTCTCCAGGGCCCTGTTTTTCTCATTCAGGGCTCTGTGGCTGCATTTTCAGGGAGCACCTCCTTCCCGTGGTGGTAAAAAAAAAGGCGGCTGGCAGCTAGCAGCTATAATCTTATATTCTCTTGGCTCAAAATCCGAAAGGAAAGAACTTTCCCTCTACAGTAGCTACATATCAAAATTTAAGGAAGACTCTAAGTGACCCAAGTTATGTCCTTTCTGGATCCAAAGCCTATCTGGAAGGAGGAGTCCTCCGGCTGGTCAGTCCGAGTCACAATGACTGCCCTTTAGTTGTGGAAAGGCAAAGAAGGACACCATGATTAACAGCTTCCCCAGGACAATGTAGGATATCCAAATTGTGGTTCCTGAAAGAAGATTTGGGCACTGTTGCCAAAAGGAGGCAGTGATGTTGGACTGATAAGAGCACTGAGTGTACAGAAAGCCGAAAGACAAAGCTCTTGAACCCTCTGCATTGGGCAAAATGGTTGTGTAAATACCGTTGAGTGTATATGGAGGCTTACTTTCCAGTCATACAGAACTGAGAAAGTTAATTCACATTCTTCATCCCCGTCTTTCAATTCTCAAGCATCCAGATTACTGAGATGGGGGAGGGGACCGGAGTTAGCGCATCCAATGTACAAATGATGTCCAGGGCTAAGTATTTCAGAAACTTTGGAGGTGAGTTGGTTGCTGGGATTTAGATTCACGAAACTTATCTTAGCCTGGGGAACTTTCTCCATGGTATTCTAGATTTTTAAACGAGCTTTACTCTGGGTGAGTCACATTAGCACACATTCTCTGTGTTACGGTGGCTTAACCCCAAGAGCTAATACAACTTGATAGTACAGTTTGGTAAAGGTGGAAGATATCCTTAGGATGGGGCTAACCTTTATTTTATGAGCATTCCAATAAACTAATGGAGGAATCCATCCTGCCGGCTGCTGGCAGGTCAGGATACTAAATCCTTTCTTCACTAGGAGAGTATTCCCTCTGGAGCGTATCCTCCCTAATTTCTGAGAAGCATCTCTCATTTCTATTTGTCTGTGTCTCTCTGTGTGTCTTTATTTCCATTTTATATGGATCACGTGGCTATTTGCTCACTTTTCTCTCAAAAGCTTTTAACCTCATTCCGGCTGTTTTTTTTTTGTTTTGTTGTTGTTGTTGTTGTTGTTGTTGTTGTTGTTGTTAAGGCCTTCCATTTAGGCACCTCTCCAGAGAAGGGACTTAGGCTCCTCCAAAATATGGCCTGAAAATGATTCAGCAGTTGTGACAGAGATCTTCCCATAGTTTGCTTCTGTAGGGAGAGGGAAGTGGAACCATGGCCAACTTTCTATGAAATTTAATTTTCCAAAGTGGTAACTCCATCGTATAGCTATGCATGGAGAAAATATGCGATGTGAAGTGCTAAGGGATTATAAGGACAACGAAAGGCTTACCTCTCCCTTGTTAATCATCCAAAGCTCACCACCTGCCTTTATTTTCTGCTATGTACCCTGTCCCAGTCCTACCTCACTGACCTCACCCCAAAGCACAGGAAATGATCATGGATGGGAAAAAGTCAAATATGCAATTAAAATGGGAAGATACAGAAGAATAGGCTGCCTCCTGTTAACAGGTGTGTCCAGGGGGGGTTCGATCAAGTAGTGAAGGCTTTTTCATATTCTCTGGGATAGTGGTGGGCAGCTGTTAAAGGTTGTTCCCCAGGGATCTCCCCTTCTTTTGAGTATGTATTTGACCTTGTGACTCACCAGTGAAATAGGGCAGATGTGAGGGGATGTTACTGCTAAGAAGAGGTTACACGCAGACTGGCTTCCATCTTGTACTCTTTCCTAGTCCGTCACTTGTCCAGTGGGATGGAGGCAGTCACTGGGAGCTGCCAGGCTCCGAGCAGCCCTGTGGAGAGGGCTGGGTGGCTGGGAACTGAGGGTGGGCCTGGCTAACAGCCAACAAGGAGCTTATGGCCTCAGTCCAACAGTCCATAACAGACCAAATCTTGGCAACAACCATGTTAAGAGAGTTGGCAAGTGGATCCTCCCTTGGTCGAGCCTTCAGATGAGATTGCAGCCCAAGTCAACACACTGATTGAAGCCTTGTGAGACACCTTGAGGCAAAGGCACCCAAGTAAAGTGAACTCAGATTCCTGACTGATGGAGATGGAGAAAACAAACAATGGTTGTTTTAAGCCGCTAAGTTTTGGGATAATTTATTATGCAGATACAGATAACATCTCTCCCCAATACCCGTCTGTCACCTGTCTGTGTACATACCTCTCTCCATCCATCCACTTATCCATCCATCCATCCATCCTGTCCTTCCTTCTTCCCTTCCCTTTTCTTTCTTTCCACCTACCCATCCACCCATCCATCTGTCCTCTCTGTATCTATCTATCCATCCATCAAGTCATAAATTCTGTCTGCCCATCTGTCTCTTTCCATCCATTCTGTCTGTCTCTATTATCTATCTATCTATCTATCTATCTATCTATCTATCTATCTATCTATCATCTATCTATCTATCCATTTATCTATCTATTCATCCATCCATCCAACCATCTATCCATCTATCCTCTCCCTATAGAGGAGGGTAGGAAGGGGAAACATCTCTACCTGACAAGAATATATATATATATATTTTCTTCTCTTGCAGAAACCAAGGCTCAGAGAGCTGAGGAACTTGCTGCATATCACGTAGCAGGCAGGACTACTCTTGGCCAGGATTCTACTATTGCCCTATGACTTATTTGCACACTGTTCTGTGCCTGCATTATGTGTCCTTGTTGAATCCTCATCTCATTGCTTTGAAGTAGACATTCTTATCCTCCATTTAAAGTGAGAAAACGGGAAATAAGAGAGATCTGGTATCCTTCCTCAGACCACACAGTTAGTAAATAGAGTAGTGAGGATTCACCATCTCCTCCCCCCTCCCCCTTTTTTTTAAGAGGGAAGATGCTGTGTCAATCTTAATGATTTTTCCATAAAGAGACTGCCTCATCAGCATTTCTTTTTAGTGCTTTCTCTCTCTCTACTCTTCACGCTGTAAGTCAGAATTGGGAAACACAGAAATTTTTTATTTCAGGAAATGCAATGAGGAGACTCAGTGTCTTCAATCACAATCTGTATTCTCTCTCCTATGAAAAGTGAAACTACCATTAGAGTACTTCCTGTGTGCTAAGTACTATTGCTATCCCCAGTTTATAGATGAGGAAACGGAGCTCAGAAGTGTATTTATTCTGGGGTGCCTGAGTAGATTAGTTGGTTAAGCATCTGCCTTTGGCTCAGATTCTGAACCTGGGGTCCTGGAATTGAGTCCCACGTCAGGCTCCTTGCTTAGTGGGGAGTCTGCTTGTCCTCTCCCTGTGCCCCTCCCTCTGCTTGTGTGCTCTCTCTCTCTCTCTCAAAGAAATTAATATAAAATCTTTTTTAAAAAGTGCATTTATTTCATATCATATAGCCAGTAAGTGGAAGTCAGAATTAAGCCAGACTCTAGAGCTGCCATGCCGTGTACCTCATCCTCCCCATCCCCCCTCTCCCGAGCACCCTGTCCCAGTGCCCAAATATAGGTGTGACTCTCAAGAAGGGTTCTGTGTGAGGACCCTCATTCTTGACCCCCATTCCCTCAGGATGGGTAAACATGTAGTATCTGCTAGATGTCTGTGTTCAGGCAGGGACAACGTAGCATGTCACTGATGAGAATTCCTATGAAGAATAATCACCTGATACAGCGCGACCCCTTATAAAGACTATCATTCAATGGAGAGGGACTTGGAAAAGGAATTCCAGGGTGATATTTCGCAGAAACAAATTGATAACTACAATAAACACAAGATCCCTGCAGGCAAACTGAGACCCAATTACAGTTGACTAGACATGTATGAACATGGCATCCCTAATGCTTTTATTTCCCAAACCCAATGTACATTGGCCACGAGGTACCTACTATGTATATAGATCACGATTGGATACGAGGTTGGAGAACGGACTGTGGGTTCCATCCTCTGCGTGGTCAGAAGGTACTGGGCAGCAGCAGAGGCATATATCAGCTATTTAACACAACACACTTAAAATATATATAGGCCAGAGCTATAAAGTTAAGTGTATGGAGACTAATGCGCACTCTCAATCCCACTCTCCTTCCGGTTTTCCTCATGTGGGCAATTGGAACACTGTCTACTCTGTTGCTCTAAATGGATGCTCAAGAGATTCTTGTTTGAACTTGAGTTGGCCCCTGTTGTCCTATTTTTAGGCTCTCTGGTTTCCCTGAATGGGACCATGGCTTTCAGGTGATGACCTGCCTCAGAGGGGTGGTGAATTCCTGATCCAAGCAAGGTAGTAATGAGTGCTACGTCTTCTTACTGGTCCTGATACATCGGCTTCTGGAAAGAGCCTTAGTAGTGGGTTCTTCTAAGAAAGATCTTGGGGCCGATAAAGAAGAAATAGAAAGATGGGTGTGGACACTTCTAAAATTAACTCCTATTTCCCAGGTTTTATTTTAGATGACCAGCTCATGGTTCTTTACCAAAGGTTCTGTAGAGATCTGCTTTCTTGAAAAGAGCCGCTCATTGAGTTGGGTCTGGGGAGTATGTGTCAGTGTGATACATGTTATATTAGACATACTTCTAAATCCTCATCTCTCCTCTGGTTCTAAAATGTTATGAGCTCATGACTGTCCCCAGGGTCTCCTCATCATCCCCCAAGAAATCTGTTTTCAGTCTGCTTATAGATTGTTTTGGGTAGAGACCATGTCAGGCTCTTCCCTTACAGGTAGCTTGACCCTCAAAAGCATTTTGGAAAGTTTTCCACGGTGCAGAAGGACATCAGATATAAGGGTTCAAAGTTCTTTGGACAAAATACAGTTTCATGTTTTTTGGTTTGGTTTTGTTTTATTTTCTGAAATTTAATAGCCTGAACTCAATCTCTCTACTCAGGAGAAAACAAGGAAAAGAGACCAGAAGCCAGAACTAAAATCTGACAAAGAGGGCTTAAGGATCCAAGGAATCTTCAATCTATGTTTCCATGCAAAATAGGGACTTTAAAATTTGCTCTGTTCACTGCCACTGACTGTTGCTGTTAAGGTTGGATGAGATGCAACTCAAATGGGTTCATCCAAATCATTCCAACAAACCTTTATTGATCGAGTGCTGTGTCCCAGGCATGAGTTATACATGGGAAACCATTTTTGGTGGAGGAAAATATTGAATAAATATAGGAATCATACTAATGGCTCATAAAATAATGTGAAGGTGGCTGAGGAAATGCTAACCGGTGGGCAAATTAGTCAGAGTGCAATTTACAAGTCGTCTCTTATTCTCTTGGGGTCACTTCACACTGGGATGTATGATCATTAAATATGACCCTTCAAGGCACTCTGTCTAGAGTAGGGGAAATTACTCAATTTTAAGACAAGATTTTAAACAAGGGCCAAACTGTTTTATCTACTTGGATTTGGGTCACTAATTACACCCAGGGATCTTCCAGTAATGAATCTAACAACGACCTCATAAATTGTGCAGTGACAACGAGTTTCCTTTCCATCCTTTGTCATCATAAAGTGAGACTGATGCCCTTTCCAATTAGTTATGGCAATTATATGTCTATCAAAGACATGAGACAAAGGAGGAAGATCGGTGCTGTGCTGTGAGGGGGACTTAGATTAGAACCTCTGTTGTGCCCGTGCTGTGTGTCCCTAAATCTTCCCTTCTCCCTCTCTGATCCTGATTCCTCATTGGAAAAAGCATGATGCTGCTTCCGATGGTTTCTCAAGTCTCTTCTAACTCCTCAGTCCTAGGGTTCTCAGTAAAATTCTGCATTTCTCCCAGTGGAAGATTATTGTCCATAGTGTGTCAAAGTAAGCTGGTCTTTTTGAACTGTATCTCATTTATGGTCGTAAGAAACAACAACAACAACAAAAAAACAGGTTTAAATAATAGCATGGGACATTTGGGATAGGAAGGAATGGCTTAATGGTTATTGAGGGAGGATAAGCCATTGAATACCTTCCCCAAGAAGTGGCGTGGTTTTTATTAGTCGACATCGTTAAAGGGAAAGTAGAAGGTTTTTTATTATATATTTGGCTAAGTGCATGTTATGAACTGCATGTTTATGTTCCTACAAAACTCATATGCTGAGATCCTAACCACCAATGTGACAGTGTTAGCACGCGGGGCCATTGGGAGGTGGTTAGGTCGTGCGGACGGCCGTGCTAAGTTTCCTGCCCTTATAAGAAGAGACAGGAGAGCTTGCTTCCTCTCTCACCTCCTCACCATATGAACTTACAGCGAAGGACAGCTGTCTG
>CM052890.1:27596812-27616319 GCA_028534135.1 Potos flavus
CCCTCTTGTTTCATTTCCCTCTCCCACCCCCCACAACCCCCCACCCTGCCTCTCGAATTCTTCATATCAGAGAGATCATAATTGTCTTTCTCTGATTGACTTACTTCACTTAGCATAATACCCTCCAGTTCCATCCATGTCGTTGCAAATCCAGACCTTATTCTGTACGTGCAGGGACGGTGGTTTTAGCAGAAGCCCTGCATGCATGGGAGGCAGATTTGTATCCGGGGTGTCTACCAGGGACCCCCTACACTGTAAGGCTACCTTGGGGGAGCCCTTCCACCCCAGAGAAGGTTCTGGTTCTCCTCTCGTTGGGCAGCCAGCTCACAGAGGCAACTCTGATAAGAGGGAGCAAAGAAGGGAAAAGGCAGAGGAGAAGGGAGGGAGGTGATAATTCACTTGATAATGCAACACACACACACACACACACACACTATCCCAGAGAAGAATCTCCTTTTAGAACCTTCCTGTGACTTTTCAGAGGGTTTCCCTATAGCCCCTAAGACCATGAGTTGAAAACTTCAAATTCAGCGGCTTTTCCAGCAATTCCCTAAGAGCATTTTGATTCGGCTCATATCTGTGTAACACCTCTTGTGTGTCCGACATTGGGGTTATGTAGATAAACGTGACGGAAGAGATGAACACCTGTCCCATGCAATTATAATCCAGTAGTGTGAACAGATGTGTCAGTGACTAGTTAACACCGTGGTGTAATACGTGTACAAATAAGGTTTATAAGGTAATGAGTGGTAATTGTGACTAATTCTGCCAAAGGTGTGTGGGGTGGGGCGGAATTAAGCAGAAGTGACCTCCGAGTGGGCGTCAGAAGGTGAATGGAAGTGTTTGTGTCAATCGAGGCTGCCGGAGGGTACATTTTTATTTTTTTATCTATTTTTTTTTTTTTTATCCTATGATCCTGAAATGTATTTAGGGATTTTCCTCAATGACAAAAATATTGCACGAGTGTGCAGATGGTTATCTAAAGATGTTCTTTGCGGTGTTGTTTATGAGGAGAACTTGGACGCAACCTAAAATGGCCAGGAATGGGGAAGGGATTTGTAGAAATTACAGTGTGTGTATATAAATCGAGTACCTATGCTAAAATGATGTAGATCTACATTAATTGCAATAGAAAGGTCGCTGCTAAATTTTTGGCTGAAAAACAAGCAAAAAGAGCAGCAATACTGCCCTGCTCTGAGAATCATATGAGTGATACGAGGCCATGTAATAATGTTTAGGGCATTTGTTTAATGTTTTATAGCATTAAGAGAGGTGATTTCTGTCCCTGGGTAGTGTTTCAGGCTTTCCAAAGACTCCTGAATTCCTGAAAGCAAAGGGCTGGTGTCCAGCACACGTTTGGGAAATTTAAGACAAAAGGATGGTAAATAGGTGGCAAGAAACTGGATACAATCAGGAAGCAATGAACTGGTTTGGGTTCTTTTCGAGGCCTGGAGCTGCCCCCGCTTTTAGCTGGAGAAAACACAGCCTTGGTTGGCTCAGCACTTAATCCCAGATGAAGTCCTTCAAAGTGGAAAATTTCACCGTGATTTATTTTTTTCCAGATGTAAATATATAGCAATAATGCAGTTATGAAACTGGCATTGTATTAAACCATAAATTATATTTGACACATAATAATGTTGAATTACTGTGGAAGTCCATCAACGTGCAGTGGCATTGCCAACACAGGCCGTCGCTGCTTGCACCAGCCCTGTTGCTTGCGCGCCAATGAATAAAGTTCTGGGGATCTTTGCTGTTCGGGTCAAAATGGAATAAACTAGTGGAGAAGGGCTGTGTCGAAGTCTAGCTTGGGCCGCGGGCCCCGGAGCACAGGGATGCGATTTCTGGGCTTTCTTCCTTCAGACACATCTTTACTGAAGACCTAATTGTGCAGCGCTGGGCTCTGATGGGGGATAGGACAGACACCAGGGGCCTCTGCCCTCAAGCAGGGAACACCCGGGTGTGAATCTTAAATGCACAACTTGTTACTTGATTACACTGAATTCATGTAGCAAATTCTCGGAGAGTTGCTCTTCTAACTGGTACTATCAAGGTCAATGGTAAAGTGGGGGTGATGGGGCCAGTCTAGACAGCATGGGGGGAATTTACCAGCATGGATGAACTAGCAGTTAAACATAGGAACTTTGTCTACACAGTGGGCCACAGGATCAGGTCAAAGAATCTGGACTGGCCAACGGATTGAAGGGGTCAGAGTCAGGCTACTTCCAGACCAAGGATTCAAAACTAGTTCATAGCAGCCATACCTGTTTGTTTGTTTGAATTGCTGATTCCTCATTGTTGAGACCATTGTGTTGCTTGGGGAACATTCAATGGTTATTGAAAGCATGAGTGAACACCATGAGAGTGTTAAGTATTGTTATTATTCTAATAATTATCCTAATAAGGGTCACAGTGGATGGTGGGGATATGGGGACAAATCACCCAGAGGCCTATTTCTGTAAGACTCTTACCCAGACCCCCAGGCAAAGGGGTTCAGGGAACTTTAGAGCTGACCTCCAGATTTCCTAGGGGCTAATTAACAGCGCTCTTAGAAAGAGAACCAAAGACTCTCACCGTCCAGGGGATGGCTGGGGGGGAATGGACAGGCATCCTCTCAGAGGTGGGCGGGTAGTGAAAGAAGTCTGACACCATGTGTGGTCAACAGAGAGGCGGGGGGGGGGGTGCATTTTTAAGGGTTTTAGTTTTGGAGGGGGGGAACATTTCATGTTTCTTAGAAAGAAAGCTATGACATAGAAGGTCCCAGGCTGCCCTTTGGAAGAGAATAGAACAAGAAATAATTTGAGAGGACACTCTTGTCTTTGACCATATCTTCAGAAGTGGAACATTGAAATGGCAATTAAGAGATACGGAGAAGGATTGCAGGGGCGGGTTTGGAGGATTTGGTGGGGACTTGAGTTGCACATCAGGGAAACAGAAGGGACGAAGGCACCAGGTGGTCCCTTCCTCCACTTGGTTGTGCTCACCGTTTTGTGGAAGGAGGGGTCTCTAGCTCAGTGTGGTGGTGGCTGCTGGGGGAGGGGTGTTTAAGGAAAGCTCCCGATAGGAGGTGATGGATGGCAAGGCAGGGTTGAGCAGATGCTGGCTTATGAGGCGGTAGGAATGCTTCGTGCACAGAGGTTACTTTTATGAGAAAAGGGGGAGTGGGCAAGAACCAGTGTGGTTTGTGGGAGAGATGATAAATAGTTGGTGTTGCCGAGGATCAGAGAGAGGAGGTGAGGCTGGGAGGAACAACTGGGGATATGGTGGGTTTGGATTCCAAGGGGTTGGCCACCACCATGCTCAGGAGTTCGGCTTTTCTCATTAGCCATTGCTGGTTTGGGGCAGGATTGCTGTGAGATACTATTTGCATTTTGTAATCATGCCCCTTGCTGCCGTATGGAAATCGGGTCCAAGAGGGAGAGACAGAGGTGAGAGGCGAAGTCACGAGAAACCAACTAGAGGGATTATGAGAGCTTGAGCCAGCCGAAAGATCTCTCCATTCCTGGCTCCCCAGAGAGAGCAGGAAACAGGGCGACATTAGGGTAATGGTGGATGGGAGGAGGAAGTCTCACCCCTCGGTTCCGTAGGAGCAACAATTAGGTGCCGAAGACCAGGGAAAATATTTATCTGCCCTGGCTCCTTGGTAGTGCTTTCGTGCAGCAGGAAGTGTAAAGTCGGTAAGTGGGAGGTGTGATTTATTTCATCTGGTGCTCCCCAAACCGAGGGTGGTCAGGGCAGCTCCGCAGACCCCAAGCTGGCTAGGGGAGATGAGAAAACCAACCCCAATTTGGGAGGCAGGCCGTTCCTAATGGAACTGTTGAGGGAATTTTGATAAACGACCACACCAAAGCAGGGAAACTAATAAATCATGCTTGAGGCTGGAAGACTGTTTCCTGAGGGATTGCACCAGTGCTCCCATCCCATCGACACTGGTGGTTTGGAAGATGGCTGGGGTGCAGGCAGGAAACTCATGCTCGTTCCCTGCTCTGCAGCTGGGCTGCAGGGGAGACAACCCTCATTAGCGTGGTCCCCACCCGTTCTTTGAAAATGCAGAAGGAAGTCGTGTTCCGTGAGCAAGGGCAGAAGCACCAAGCTAGCGGCAGCCTGAACTCAGGGTTTAGGACCGACACCCTTCTCAGGCTCTGTGATGCTGGCTGGGCGCTGATAGAGAAGACAACAGCCGGCGTGCCTGTCAAATTAAACTCGGGGGAGAAACGGGGGCAAGGCACTTTGCCATCTGCGATGACCTCTCTTTCTGGGCTCTGACTTGGTGCACCCTGTGGTACTGACATGAAGCATTTGCAAAGAAAAGAAAAATCAGGTCCAGCGTGGCGCCTGACCTTTCGTGGCACGTAGGGATCTTTTCCAACTTCGTGATTTTAGCATCTGTCTTTTTGTGAAGAACAGAATGTGAGGCGTCTGGGAAAAGGAAATGGAATGTAATCCTCCTAAGGTTGGCATTCCCATCCCCATTTGACAAATAAGGAAGCAGGCTGTGATGTTGTGCTGTATAAGAAGAAATATATATTTGGTCTGCATCCCAAATGCCGGCTCTTGCTGGCACAGAGCTCCTAAAACCCTTGGAATTCCCCAAGGGATGAGGGAGATAAAGATTATCTCTTGTTACATGGCTGAGGTGACTTTTGGGTTGCACCTAAGGGTGGGGGCTGGTTGCCAGGGAAACACCCACATCAGCAGAGGTTTGGAACTTGCAGTCCCACCCCTCAACCTCTGGGGAGGGGAGAAGGGCTGGAGGTGGAGTTCAACTGCTAATGGCCAGTGATTTAATCGTCATGCCTATGTAATGAAGGCTCCCTAAAATGCCAGAAAGATGGGGTTCAGAGAGCTTTGGGGTTGGTTAACAAACGGGGACCAGTGGAGAGTGGCTTGGTCTGAGAAAGGATGGGAAACTCTGGACCCTTCTCCGTACCTTGCCCTATACATCTCACGCTCTCGTTGCTGAGTTAGAGGCTTTGTAATAAACTGCTAATCTCGTAAGTAAAAAGTTTCTCGGAGTTCTGTGAGCCGCTCTAGCAAACTCATCAAACCCAAGGAGGGGGACCGTTGGAACCTCCAATCTGCAGCTGGTCAGTCCAAAGCACGGGGAGCCCTTGTGCCCAGCATCTGAAACGTGGTGAGGAGAAGGGGACAGTCAGGTCTGAGCCCTTCACCTGTGGGATCCGGCGCTGCCTCCAGGTAGATGATGTCAGAATTAACTTGAATTGTAGGGTTCCCAGCTGATGTCTGTGAACTGCTTGGTGGTGTGAGGGGGGACATCTCCTGACACGTGTTGCAGTTGGTCCCAGAATCTCTGTTGGTGATGAGGGGTGGCGTTGGAGTTGGAATCTTGGAGGCCAAGAGAAGTTAGTTAACTTGCCCCAGAGGGATGTGAGATGTTGACAAGGTTAGGGGGTGATAACCTCAGGCTAATATTTACCGTTGGCATAGGGCCTTGGAAGGCCAGTGGGTGTCCTGGATGGTTCTTACCAGTCACCCTGGTGAGCTAGCTGCCTCTTTCCCTCTTTCACAAACAGGAACATCCTTGCCTGTCACTTTCTGGCAACACCATCAAGATCCCAGGGCCAGGCAAACTCTGAATGGAGTTTTTTTTTTTTTTTTTTTTTTAACTTAAAATATTTAATGAGCACTATGTTTACTCGGAAAAATTTCCTAGGGGACTCTGGTGTGGGGCAGAAAGGGCTTGCGAGTTGGAAGACCTGCCGGTGATGTAAGGGAAGGATTTCTGTTTGTGCAGAAACAAGACAGGAGGAGGGAAAAGGACGGGTGGGGACAATGAGACAGGTGTGCTTAGCACCATTAATGGAAGTGAGAACACGCCTTCCCCGTGCACCCCTGTGTTTTCTGTAACTCACACCAGGAGCCAGCGCGAGAGGCTGGTCGTGTGCACCAGAGGGGAGCCATCGCTTGTGCAGGATGGACGGAGACTAGAACAGCTTCTGGGTCTTCAAGACCGGGTGTGGGAGAAGCAGACAGAAGCATGGAGCATGGTTTCTGGAACTCTCGGAACTTGAAGGGGAGATATTTGGGTTATCTTATCTCATACTATTGGGGATCCATCCAAATTTAAACTAGTCCTGAGGGGGCAGGGAGACTCCGGCCTACGTTCAGGTTATATGAATTATTAAGTCCATTATTATTTTGAACCATGGTAGGAAGGTACATTACATGTAATGAGGGCTCTGACCCGGGTTGGGAGTGGAGGTCACCAAAGGCTTTCCGGTGACCGGGCCTTTCGAGGAAATGCAGTGAATGAGAGTCGGGTGAGGTGTTGGGGCAGGGCTGGGAGAGGGGGACCAGCAGAGGAGACAGAGGTAAAGCCCCGTGGGCTGGGAGGAGGAATAGCACAGTCCATTTTAGGAATTCTGAACATGAACACAGAGACACAAACCTTGCCTTCAGCCCACACTCATCCCATTCTACAAATCAGGTTATATATGAAGACAGATCCATTTGTGTCAAAGCGGAGGGAGGACCTCTGCCACCAATTAGCTCCTCTGTGCTTGGGGATAACAGGTAATAGAGTGTAATCATGCGGGCGTACCTCGGAGATAGGGCAGGTTTGGTTACAGATCACTTCAATAAAGTGAATATCGCAGTAGAGTGAGTCAAATGTATGCTTCTGGTTTCCCGGGGCACCTAAAAGTGGTGTTTACACTCTAGTCTATTCAGTGTGCAACAGCGTTCTATCTAAAAGAACCATGCGCATACCTTGATTAAAAAATACTTTGTTGCCTCAAAATGCTAACCGTCAGGTGGGCTTTCAGCGAGTCATAATTGCCATAACAGATATGATAATAACGGAAAAGTGTAAAATACTGCGAGAATGACCAAAATGTGACATAGGGACTCAAAGTGAGGCAGTGCTGTCGTGAACATGGTGCTGGTAGACGTGCTCGACACAGGGCCGCCACAAACCTTCAATTTGCGAGAAACACCGTATCTGCGAAGCACAATGAAGCAGAGCGTGACAAAATGAGGTGCGCCTATATTCATGACTTGGACTTCCAGAGCTCTCCGCGGCATTGGAAGGGACCAAATCTAGCAGGTGAACCATATATGTACTGTCAGATTCGAGAACTGGTGAACATTTTGGTTCAGAACTTTTCCCCTTGGGCAGACATATTCAGTTCTCAGGTGGGCGCCGGGAAAATCCCAATTTGTTGGTCACCTCCATACAGCACCTCGCAAAGCATGGTTTTGTCAGATGCTCTTGCCAGCTCAGAGTGGTAGGTCATTCGTTGACATACGCATCCTTTCTCTTACTCATGACAAGGATATCGGATGATGCAAAGCCAAGTTTCCCATGGCACCTCAGCTTCACTGGTCAGCAAACTTTTTCGGCATAGGGCCAGATATCAGATATGTTTGCGACGGTAATGGGAAAGCAGCCACAGACGATTTGCCGGTGAATGGGCGTGGCTGTTCTCCAATCAAATTTTATTTACAAAGCAGGAGGTGGGCTAGGGTTGGCCTGAGGGCTGGGGTTCTATGGTTCTCCCAGGATGCTGGTTCTAAGCGACATAGCAACTTCCTGGGACAGACGTGGGTGAGGAGACTGGGTCATTGGAACCCGGAGACATGAGCGAAGGATTTGGTAAACTGATACCCTGGAGAGGGGATTGAAGTCAGAGACTTCCTTGGGAGACCACCTGCCATTAATTACTCCAGCATGAGAGTGGGATTCGTGGAATTCTAAGCCCCATTTCTGGCTGTGGGACTGTTAGCCCATTTCGGACTGAGGGCAGTTACTAAGACATTTCCCCGAATTCTACTGCCCGCATGCCTTGTCATGTCAGGGTTGGTTTAGCTCCAGTGAACGAGGCTGCGTGTTTATTCGTTGGTGGATGCTGCCGTGATTAGCAAATGCAAAGTGACTGAAACATGTGCAGAATTCACCGTTGCTTTCTGCTGCTAAGCATTTTCTCAATGTGCTAAGAATGGAGGTACTGCCTCATGAGGGTCTGCTCAGTTTTTAGCGTGAAGGAGCGAGCCTCAAGCTCAAAGTCGGGAACCCGGGCATTGCCCCTGGAACCAAGGCGAAGCCTTGCCGTGTGTGGGCTCTGTGGCCTGTGGTCAAGGTGTGCACCCCCTTTAAACCTCTATCTTCTCTCGGTGACATGGAAATAATGATAAGTAGCTCCCAGTTTTATTTTTGGGATTAAATGGGAGGATAGATACAAAGTAATTAACATAGTGCCTGACATATAGGAAGCACATACTAATGTTAGCTATTATTTTTTGCGATGATGGTGATGATTAATAGTAATTTCACCACAGTAGCGGGAGTAATAGTAGGGATAGTAGTGGGAGTGGTGATAAAATTGGCGGTATCGAGAGCTACTCGGGATAGTGGGTGTAGCCGTGTGTCACAGGGGAATGTCCCCAACCATTGGTGACTTGCATGAGACACCACCAGTCCACTGTAGCATTTTTAAAGACCGTTTCTTGCAAACAGCTGCAGTCAGAGCCCGAGGGTCATGAGATTTCTCTGACAGTCCTTACTCATCGTTCTGAAATCCGTGAGTTGGAGAACTGTTGAATATAATTCCACTTGCGTAGCATGGCTTTCGGAGGAGAAAGTCATCCAGGCCCTGAGTTTTAAGCCAAAATGAATACAGGACTTTATAGTCCAACATGGAGATCAGGAGGGCATCTCTAAGACTGACTCTTGACTTCCTGAGGATCCTAAGAAAATAGTGTACAGACGGTGATAAATGAGCAACAGAGGGCATCCATCCTGTCGGAGCCCCTGGGCAGCTCTGTAGGGAGGTGTTTGGTTGCAGGGTTGGGGGGTGGCTCGGAGCCACTCCCTTAAACACTGTCCGAGTGGGCTCTAGCCTTGGAAAATCCACCCCCCTGAGTTTTTTGTATCTGTTCCGCGTGAAGGTCATGTGATTTTATTATATACCTTAAATAAATAAAACATTTATTTGAACGGGGGTTGGGGTGAGCGGGTGCATTTCTATATTACAGCTCTGGAGTGCCTGATATTTACTGTGTATCTCTGTGCTAAGTACTTCGTTTTACATAGTTTTATATAATCCTTGCAATAAACCTTCGAGCTATATCCACACCCCACCATGCAGACCAGCAACTGATGGTGAGGCATTAAGCCACAGGATGTAACTGTCGGCGTCGTGGTTTGTCTGAGCCCAAGGCTGTCAACCTTCCCAGCATCCCTGTGTTTCTTAACAAATGATTCGATAAAGGCTTACGCCGAATCCCTTGGATTTCCAGTAAAAATGCAGATGATTGCATGCTACGTTGTATTTACTGATTAGGAATCTCCACCAGGAATCTGCATTTTTAGTTAACTCCCCAAGAGATTCTTCTACACACTAATGTTCAAGAGTCACTGCCTTGCACACTCTCTGATCTGTTAAGATAACATCCACCCAGCAATCCAACCCATTGCTTATGCATCTGGGAACTGGCCGAGTTCTTCAGGATTTCAGTTACTGTTAATCTTCCTCCAAGCACAGGACAGGTTTTCTTTTTCTCTACCCTGGAGGATTATTAATAATATGATATCAATGGCTCCATTACATAGCGTGACCAAGAATATTCCAAATATTCACGGTATACGGTGCTCTTAGGATATCTCTTATAAATCATAAGAATATTACAAGTTGGAGGTAACTTCAAAATAATAGAAGAGTTCCTTAGGACTAGCTTGAAGCAAAACTGCTAAATCAATTGGATATTAAATTTGGGGGTTTACAGTCAGACGATTCCCTTAAAATACTATGCTTACAATTGAAGTGAGTTGCTGCTTGGGGACAGGGATGCCCTCTTTATATTTAATTTGGTGGCCAGATAAACGAAGTTTTCCCCTTAATAAGTTAAATTGTGAGGCATGGATTGGAATAATAGAATCGCAGATGGTTGAAGCTTGATGGGGCCAAAGAACCAAAGAAGAGAGTTGCTGGAAATGTATGAACAACACATCATTAGTCAACTAAACACCATTTTATGTGTCTTAAATAAGACTCTGAAATCTGTCACCTAAGCAGACGAAAGAGTGGGACCTCAATGAAAAATGACTTCAAAATATATTCAAAAAATTTTCCTTTAAAATGCATGCTGGTACAGCCACTCTGGAAATCAGTAGGGAGGTTCCTCAAAAAGTTAAAAATAGAGCTACCCTATAACCCAGCAATTGCAATAGTAGGTATTCATCCTAAAGATACATTCATCATCCCAAAGATACAAATGTAGTGATCTGAATGGGCACCTGCACCCCAATGTTTATAGCAGCAATGTCCACAATAGCCAAACTATAGAATGAGACTAGATGTCCATCAACAGATGAATGGATATAAGAAGGTGTGTGTGTGTGTGTGTGTGTGTGTGTGTGTGTGTGTATATACATAATGGAATATTACTCAGCCATCAAAAAATGAAATCTTGCCATTTGCAATGAAATGGACAGAACTGGAGGGTACTACTCTAATCGAAATAAGTCAATTGGAGAAAGACAATTATATGATTTCACTCATATGTGGAATTTAAGAAACAAAACAGGAGCATAAGGGAAGGGAGGGAAAAATAAAACAAGACAAAATCAGAGAGGGAGACAAACCATAAGAAACTCTTAACTATAGGAAACAAACTGAGGGTTGCTAGAGAGGAGGGTTGTCGGGGAATGGGGTAACTGGGTGATGGGCATTAAGGAGGGCTTGTGATGTAGTGAGCACTGGGTGTTATATGCAACTGATGAATCACTGACCTCTACCTCTGACTAATAATACACTATGTTAATTGAATTTAAATAAAAAAAATTAAAAAAAAATTCCTTTTAGCTCTGCCTTTCTTTTCATCTTTCCCTCTTTGGATGGTCTTACTATAGATCCCTTAGTGTATTCAACCCTGTCCTCTGTCTCTTAGTATTTGTTAGAGATGAGTTGTGTCCCCCCCACCAAATGCGTACACCGAAGTTCCAACCCTCGGTACCTCAGAATGCGACTGTATTTGCAGACAGCATCTTTATAGACATAATTAAGCTAATATGAGGTGATTCAGGTGGGTCTCCATCCAACATGACTGGTGTCCTGAGAAGGAGAGGAAATCTGAACATCGATCGGTGCTGGAGGAAGATGATGTGAAGTCATGGGGAAGATGGACGTCTGCATGGCTGGAAAAGAGGAAGAAACCAATTCTGCCCACACCTCGGTCCCAGACTTCCAGCCTTGAGAAGTGTGAGGCACTCATTTATGTGGCTGAAGTCGCCGGGTCTCGGCCTGGGGTATTTGTTACAGCAGCAGGAGCTGACTAATACTGTATCTCTCTGTATCGTCGTCCTCTCTGGATCTCCACGGCTCTTGTTTTCTCTCTGTATTTCTTGATATCACTGTGCATTTTTTTTCTTTGTCTGCATTTTTGTTTCTCTGTCTTTTTCGGTGTCCCTGCCTCCCCCAATCTGATTGTCACATCTTTCTGTCCCTCCCCAACCTCTCTCTTCTCCTTGGATGAAGCAAAATAGCCCCTGTGGGATGTTTAGAACAGTGACCGTCATATAGAAATTACTCGAAAAAGCAAATTCCTCTCCGATCCTTCCTTCCCTCTTTTTTTTTTTTTTTTTTAAGATTTTATTTATTTATTTGACAGTGAGAGAGGGAACACAAGCAGGGAGAGTGGGAGAGTGAGAAGCAGGCCTTCTGCTGAGCAGGGAGCCTGATGTGGGACTCGATCCCAGGACCCTGGGATCATGACCTGAGCTGAAGGCAGATGTTTAGCGACTGAGCCACCCAGGCGCCCCCTTCTTTCCCTCTTTTTCTTACTTTTTGTAATGTTTTCCTTCATTCCATTCTCTCCCACTCACCCTCTCACTGGACATAAAATAAAATTGGGATTTATTTTTCAGGATTTATTGTCTTTCCTAAGCAAAGTTTTATGGCCCCCAATTCTAATTTTAAAGCAACTCACTTGACTGTTTTATGTTCTTCAAAGGGGGAGACAAAGGGCAAGTGAATGGAATTGCTTTTTATAAGTGACCCAGGTTTGATTTGTTTCTTTTTTTGGGGATATGTGTGTGAAAATCTTTAGTTCTGTTGATGTCCAGTTGTCCCAGTCCTAGACTCACTCTGAGTAGTCTGGTTAACTATGCACATTTTGCTCTCTCACTCCAAGGTTTGAGTTGGTACATTTGCCTTGGGGCCTGGAATGATAGAATCTCAAAGATTTCCCGAGAATTCTGGTGCAGGGGGATCTTTCGGCATGCTCTGAGAATCGTGATCTGGGAAAGTAAGCTCTGAGCCCTGCCTCACCTCTGTTCATTCTAAATAGAGACTAAATTGAAACTAAGCTTCATTTCAGGAAGAGGCTTTAAAATACTCCTTCTGGGGATCAGTTGTGAATTTTCTCCTTTCCAAAATTTCTCTCTCTGATGCAGGCTGCCCAGAGCCTGTAACGGGCCAAGCAGAGAGCGGACATCCGTTTCCAAACTACTGAGATCGGTGGAGAGGGAGCGCAGAACTTGGGATAACTAACAGTCATGGATCCACTTGTTTTGATTATTGAATTAAGGAAGTTCTGGCAGCTACAACCAGCTCTGCCAGATGTTGAAGAGCGTATTTCAGGGAGGATGGAAAGGGATGTCAGAAGATGTGAGGATCATTCATTTAAAGAATACACTGTCCGGATCAAGTTCTGTTTAGGCTGTCAGAAGTGATTGCCAGAGTAATGGAACATCAAGAACAGAGGGGTGGCAGAGACGCTGATAAAACCCAAACACATCATGAAATATAAAAATCTCCTGATTTTTAAGTCAACACCCCCGAGAGTCTCAGCTGATCGGCTTGCGGAAACCACAGACCTGTGGAGAGTGGTCCATTTTACCCGCTGTTTGGGGCAGGTGCGCCCGCTGCTCTTAGGGAGGCTGTGAACGATGCTCTTGAGGGCTTATCTGTCAGCATCAGGGGGAAGGGAGGGCCACAGCGCCCGAGAGGTCTTTGGGAGATGCTGATAGGAGAGAAGGCAAGCACCCTGTCAGTGGTGGAATCACTCAGAGTCACTCCAGAATAAGCCAGCATCTGCTTCTGTGAATCCTGAGTATCCATTACAAAGACACAGACATATGGACACGTGCATACACACGTGCAGCCCAAGCACACAGATGCACACACATCACAGATGCACGCCACCCATCCCACACACACATTCCTCCATTATAAATGGCAAACAAGATCACACATGTGTACACAGCTGCATTCGTGGAGAATACCTTGCACAGCATGCATCTGACACCTTTCCTAGCCCCTGGTCCTGCCCGCCGGGGACACGTGGAAGACTAGAGGGTTTAATCAGGGTCTGATGCCAGTGGGAGCCTATGGGTGGACCTTCCCCTGGAATTCTGGGAGTTATTGCATTAGAAAAATGACCTTGCATTAAAAATAGAACTACCCTAGGATCCAGGAATTGCACTGCTGGGTATCTACCCCCAAAATACAAAAGCCACAAATTCACAAGGATATATGCACCCTTATGTTTACGGCAGCATCACCTACAAAAGCCAAACTGTGGAAGCAGCCCAAGTATCCATCAGTAGGTCAAAGGATAAAGAAGATGTATATAGATATGTAATGGAATATGCTTCCATTTAAAGCATATTAAATGGACTTAAAGAGGAATGAAATCTTGCCATTTGTCATGACGTGGATGGAACTAGAGACTACTATGCTGAGGGAAATAAGTCAGAGAAGGACAAATACCATATGATCTTATTTGAAAGTGGAATTTAAGAAACAAACAAGGGGGGAAAAAAGGGAGACGAACCAAGAAGCTCTTAAGTTTAGAGAACGAACCAATGGCTATCAGAGGGGAGGTGAGCGGGGGTTTGGGGGAAAGAGGGGATGAGGAGTAAAGAGTACACATGCCATGCCATGCTGAAAAAATAATAATAAAATGAAAAAAGTTGCTTTGCTAGTATAGTGTTTGCTTTGACATTCATTTCTTGGACCTACCATTCAGGAGAAATTGGGGCACGATTCCGCCCTGTTAGCCATGCGCATGGGTGGAGTCACAGGCCCAGCCCACTTATTTTGTGGTGTGGAGACCAGGAAGCCTGTCTGGGGAACTTGGCAGGGACTTAGCAAGCCTTGGCTGGCTGAAATTCCCTAATAACATCTATGCTTCATCAATAACATGCCCGGGCTGTCTGTGCCTATTCTGGCTTTCATATAATAAATGTATTCCTTTATCAATATGTTTTTGAGATTCATCTGTGTTGTATATACTAATAGCTTATTCACATATACATGCATATGTATTATCTCAAAAATATCTATCCCACATTATGTTTATCCACTTACTGCCTGATGGGCATTTGGGTTGTTTCAGTTTTTGACTGCTATGAATAAAGCTGCTATGAAAACCTCCAGCACAAGTCATCTCTGAAGACATGTTTTGTTTTAATTTTCCTCGGATAAATACCAAGGGCTATAATTGTTGAATAGCATTTATGTGTAAGGTTGTAAAACATTGCCAGTTTCATGACATGTTTAGATGTTATAGTCCAACCAGTAAGGAATGAGAATTCTATGAAGAATCCTCATCCTTGTCAACACTTAGTATTGTCAGATTTTCCATGATAGTGGCTATGAAATGATATCTCATTGTTCTATTAAGTTGCATTTCTCTGATGAGGGAAGTGTTGAGCTTTTCATATACTTCATATATGTGGCTTGGTGAAGTGTCTGTTCAAGTCTTTTGTCCATTAAAAAATTGTGGGTTTTTTTAGTATGGTTATAGGAGTTCTTTATATATAATAGATAGAAGCCCTTTTTCAGATGTTTGTGGTGTAAATTATTTTCTCTGAGTTGTTGGCTTGTGGCTTTCTATTTTTAATAGTGTCTTTTGATGAAGGCTGATGGATTATTTTCTCTCTCATGATTTGTGCTTTTCATGTTGTCTCTAAGCAATCCTCTTTGCTTAGGTTGTAAAGATATTCTCTTTTGTTTTCTTCTAGAAGTTGATAGTTTTAGCTTATATGTTTGAATTTATGATTCATTTCAAATTTTTTACATACAAGGTAAGATAGGAATTAAGCTTCTGTTTTTGATGTTATTAATTGATAGAATCTAAAACTATTTTCCAAATTTTTATTGGCAGTCTTTGAAATACAATCTCACGTATTGATTTTGAAATTTGTGGGCTTGTAGAGTTTGTTATTTTTGTTTGTTTTTGGTAGGTACCTTAGGATTTCTTTGTAAATAATCATGTTATCTGTAAACGAAAACACTTTTGTTCTGTTCTCTCCAATATTTATGTTTTTTATTTCTCCCATAGCGTTATTGTGCCACTTAGGACATCCTGTACAATGAAATGGGAAGAAATGGTTCAATAGTTCACCAGCAAGAATGATGTTAATGCTAGAGATTACCGTTGGTGGTGGTGGTTTTCGTAGATGCTTTTTATTAGATGAAGAAGTTCCTTTCTAGTCCCTATCTGCTGGGAATTTTTATCATAAATAGTTGATGAATTCTGTTGAATGCTTTCCTACATATGTTGGTGGTTCATATAACTGCTTTCCATAATTGTGCTAATATGATAAGTTACATTAATGTTTTCTCACATGTTAAATCAACCTTGAATTCCCAAAATAAACCTTACCTGATCAAGATATGTCATACCTCTTAAATATTGCTGGATTTAATTTGCTAATACCTAGTCAGGAATTTCTATTTTCTTTATGTTTGTGAGGAATATTGGTGTGCAGTGTTTTTTTTTTTTTTTCTGTTTTGGTAATATCTTTATGAAATTTTGGTATTAAAATTATGTTGACCTTATATGAGAATTGTTCTCTGCTCCTCTATGTTCTGAAAAGAGATTTTGTAGAAAGGGTATTATTTCTTCCTTAAATGTGGTATATAATTCACTGGTGAAGCCATCTGGACCTAAAGTTTTATTTGTGGGAAGGTTACTTAAATTACAAATTCAACTTCTGTAATAGACAAAGTCCCATTCAAGTTTTAAAACTCCTTCTTCAGTCAGATCTGGTTATTTGTATCTTTCAAGAAATGCGATTATATCTCTCAAATGTCGAACTTATGGATGCAGAGATATTTATAATATTCCCTTATCTTGCTTTTCATATCGTGTCTTCTCTTTCATTCCTGATATCGATCATTTGTGTTTTCTCTCTTTATTCTTCATCAGTCTTGCGAGGGGCTGATCAATTTTTATTAATCTTTTGAAAGATCAATTTGGGGCTCTGCTGATTTTCTTCATTTTTAAAAGTTTTCGGTTTTATTGATTATGTCTAATGTTTCCCTTTTCCCCCCATTTCTTTCGGTTATTCTGTGTTTCATTTCTGCTTCTTTTTCTAGCTTCATCCTGTGGAAGTATAGATCATTGATTTTTCTGCTTTCTCCTGACACATTGAAAGAAATCCTGCTAAGGTTCATCTGATAGTCCCTCAGGCTGTGACCCTAATTTGTGCCCTTAGGGCCTCATTCTCTGCCACCGAAGGTGAGAGCCGGTCTGGACTTCTGGCCCCGGCTTGGCAGCCTGACCCCGCTCTCCCTCTTGCACAGGTAGAGGTCATCAGAGAGCCCTAGAGGCCCCCACTGGAAGCATTGGCTTTGTGTTACTGCACTTAGTCTTTACAAATCCACAAGACAAGCGTACTACCTTCACTTTTTAGATTTCAGGAAAGCAACAGCGATATTCATTTATTTGCCTAAGACTCATGACATGGCTAAGATTCAGATTCATCCCTTTTGACTCCAAAGTCAACATCAGAGGACTTGAATAACTTTACCCAATTTCACCAGCTAGTAGGTGGCAGATCTGGGATTTGAACCTGGTTTTATCTTACTTCAACACAAAAAAGAAAGGATGAAAACCAGATGTGCGAAGAATACCAAAGACCTCTGTTTACCCTCAGGCAGGAGACTGGTGGTGTGTCTTCGAGATGTGATGATGAGTTCACAAACTTCTAAAAGCACTGACTGCATGTCCTCAGCATCGAACGGAGATGGGAGAAATGACGAGGATGGCGGATCACCCCAATAGATCCCTAAAGGAAACCGCACAGCCGTCTGTCAGATCCCAGCAGATCGGGAAGAAGAGTGAAGCCAGCCATCTGGTCTAGCGGCTTCTTTTCACAAAGAAACTGAGGCTTCAAATGGAGGTCCTCCTTCTTCCACCGGGGGTAGGGGTACTTGATGTGGAAGCTGCTAATAATTACGGCGGGCCCTTCAAGTTGAACGGACGGACTCTCTTGGGCACATAAAGGCTGTTTTATGTCAGTTCCCGAAAGAGCCAGTGGGGTGAGCAGGGCGGATGTTTTTACTGGCATTCATGGCAGGGGGTCTGGAAGCCCCAGAAATGACTTACCCCTGTTCTGCGTGGTCAGCAGGGTCTGCACTCGGACCCTGCACCTCCTTCTAAACCCACGTTGCCCGAGACTGTTGCACAGAGTGTGGCTGATTGAGAGGAGCCGGGAAGGAGGAGGTCTCACTAAGGACATCTCCGAAAACGTGATCAGGAGCACTGGAGGCCAGCCCACCCTGTTCGAGGCTTGTTTTCCACTTGAGAAAAAGCTGGCAAGACTACAGAATATCTTCACAGCTGTTTACGGCTTCCAGTAACTTCCTCTAACCTTTCCCCATCTGCTTTTGCAGTGGGAAAAATCACTTTCTCCATGCGATGGGTCTTCAGTATCCCCTTTCCCGCCTCCTCGGTACTGTACTCCAAGATACTACACTAAATTACAGTGATTCATTATTCCTATTAAAACAAACAATATCCCCAAATTACCCGGCAAACTAAACAATTGTGAACAGTAAATTCAAACAGTAAAACATGGGCACATTGGGTAAATGTTATTTTCCCGAACAAGAAAGGCTTTCGGCAAAGTGTTTAACTTGAATACGACAAAAGGCAATTTAATTTAGTAATACAGCTGGGTGAAAAATGGAGACCTCGGGTTTAATAAGAAGGGGGAAAAGACACGCATATATCATCCAAAAGGATAATTATGAGAAACTATTTTGTATGATCCAGCTAAATCAAAGCTTCTAATGCTTTCTTACTTCTGTCAAAATAGGGAGATTTAAGGCCTTAAAAATGGGAATTTTGCAGACTTCCCTGCCAAGAAAAAATGATTTGTCTCTTGATAAATTACTATTGGGCTTTATACTTGGGAAAAAATACACTTACATTGAAATAAATGCCAAAGTATGGCTTGAGAATTTATATTATTCGTTCATATCTATCACTGGATTGGTAGGGAGACAGCAGTCCCATTTAAAACATCTCCTGGCTTGCTGACAGAGTGCCACGGAGACAAGATGAACACCTCCGGCGAATGAGGGAGGGTGGGGGGAGCAGGTGCAGCCCTCCCCGTCCCCCCACCGGAAGACTGCACAGATCTGGCAGTGGGATGCTTTCTTTTCTTTTTCTCCCTGGAACACTAACTTTCTAGCCTCTCTGGAGTCTGTGTTTTGAGAAGGACCCCTTCCCCCCATATGGACATGTGTCTTTTCTGGATTCTGCACATTTCTGTGGGTTCTTGTACGCATCGGAGACGTGCCTTCCAACACAGAAGGACAACGAGGAAAAAGGGAAAGAGGGATTTTGGCAAATGCCAGCCTCCCACCTGTCAGGTATGAGGGGTCTGGAAAGGACTGGCAGTGTGACTCTTTGTTGTCTCCATCAAAGCCTTGCTGAATAGAGAAATGGTAATGACAGCGTTGGAGAGAGAACATTGGCCATCGAGGTAGGGATGTGGACTCCAGTCGCATTTCTTTTACCGCTTCTGAAAACTTTGGCAAAATGCAGTGCTGGGCCTTCCCATTCCCCGTCTGTAACACGGCTGATTGGGACAAGCAACATTTTCCTCTCAAGTATTTTTGCACAATACTTCCTTTCAGACACACTTTTATATAACATTGCATTTTGTCATACAGGTAAGACTCCAGGTAGAGGAGAGCGCTCCTCCTTTTTTCACCTCCTGGGGCCCCCTAAGTAACTCTCTAAGCTCTAGGGCTTCAAGGAATGCACTTTGAAAAATCACTAAATGGGATACTTTCTAAGGATTCGTCCAGTTTGAGCATGCCATGGTTCTGGGGCTGATCTGCTTCCGGAACAATGAACTGAGGCTGTGAAAATGCTCAGACAGCTTTGCCTGGTGTTCTTGTTTTCCATGGTGTTGTGTGTGTGTGTGTGTGTGTGTGTGTGTGTGTGTGTGTGTGTGTGTGTGTGTGTTTGGAGGAGAGCTTCGTGACAAACGCAGGTTTCCAAGATGTAATAGCTGTGGCTCGTGGTAAGGCACACCCCCTTCCTTAGGCCGAGACGAAAACATACAATAGAACCCTGGGAGCTGTTTCACAGATCAAAGTAAGAATTATCATCCAAATGTTCGTCTCCAGAATTTGGAGCGTGCTACACTCGCTAAAGGCTAATTGGCTAGTGTTTATCCATCCCATATTCCAGTAAGTTCTAGAGCAGGTTCTTTCCCGAATGAAACAGTGCAAAAACATAA
>CM052890.1:27624333-27649091 GCA_028534135.1 Potos flavus
CCCCCCCCCCCCCCCCCCCCGGAGCATCTTTCATTGTTATCTTAAACGATATACATAGAGCCCTGTCAGAGCGGAGAGCACCTTCTCTGTGGCTGACACATTTCACAGGGAGAAATGGATTTTAAAACTGTTTTCAACTAACAAATTGACAGTCTTAGCCTTCCCTCACCCAGGACGCACTCCCTGGAGTGAAGCCTGGGGGGGAGGTGGATGAGGGCTGATAAAAATCTAATCCACTGCTTACAGAATTTGAGAGAGAGGTTTTCTAATCACCCACTGGAGGGTTCCCCCTGCCGACCCAATTTCCTCCTAAATCACATACTAGAGGTCAGAGAAAGGGGTGACGAGCTGTCCACCACGAGGTGGGTGAAAAGGCCTGATTCCGTTCCATCAGAGCAGTGTCAGACTTTATAAATTGTCGTGTCTGTCTCTACAGAAAGGGATCAAGTCTACTGTCTCACAAAAAAATGCATGTTTTCAACTTAGATTTATCATCTTTAATATTCTTGAAGAGTGGGAGAGACACAGAGGCAGAGAAAGGTAGGGGTGGCCAGAGAGGAAGGGGTGCAGTGGGCACGGACAACCGACAGGTGTTAAATGGGACTGCCATTCCTTCTGCAGGAACCAGGAATAGGGGAGCATGGAGGTATTTATAGAGGGCAGGCTTTGCCGTCTGACCGGGGGGGGAGGTTCACACTTGGGCTTTGCCATCTTGTGAATTTAGGTGGGTTACTTCAGCTCTCTGAATGTCCTCCTCTTGGAAATGGGGACAAGGATAGGATGGACGTATCTTTGAAGAGTTTTCTGAGAATCGTGTGAATTAATGCCATCAGTATTGGGCACAATGCCCAGCACCTACGAGTGCTTATTTAGGATTGGCTCGGTCATACAAAACCCATGGAGTGAGCTTCAGTCAAGAGAGTCTTGCCATAAAAATTAGGATTGGGGGCTTCCATGGACGGAAGTGAGGGGGCAGAAAGTGTCACCATGTTTTACTGACTCTGGGAAATGAAAGGCTCACTTGCTTGGGCTCGCTCGCTCTCTCGTTTTCTTTCCCTCCCTCCCTCCCTCCCTCCCTCCCTCCCTCCCTCCCTCCCTCCCTCCCTCCCTTCCTTCCTTCCTTCTTTAAATTTTATTTATCAGAGAGAGCAAGCACAAGCAGGGAGAGGGGCAGGCAGAGGGAGAAACGGGCTCTCTGCTGAGCATCTCTCTTGTTTTCATGTCTGTTTCATCTGCTTTGTTCTCCTTTCCTAGAAGATGAGCTGTTTCCCTTTCTGTGCCATTAAAGAACCCTTCAGGATGGTCTCAAAATGGCACCTCACTGCCAACCACCTGGGGCAGGTATCCCATCCCAGATTTCCAGAAGAAATCATCTGATTGGCTCAGCTGCGATCATCTGCCCACCCCTGACCTAATCTCAAATCCCAGACAAAAGTACTGAGGTCGGAGGGTTAGGGTTAGCTGATAACATTGTACCCGAGCTCTGGTGGTGGCTCAGAAACCGTAATGTTCTAATAATCCTAGTGGACGTGGAACCACACAGTGCTTGAGGCCACAAGCTCCAGACTCAGACGCTCTGGGGCCACGTCCTGGCTCTCATTTCCTAAGTGCATGTCCTCGGGCACGTACGTTTCCTTGTGCCCCAGTGCCCTCATATAGAAAAGGCACAGGGTAGCCATCCCTACCCTAGCGGGTTACTTTTCTGGTTCAGTGGGGTACAGGTGGCACGCAGTCAACACTCAATAGTAAACGCTTAATCCTATGTCTTATTGTTCGTGTAGCTGTGAAAACAATGTAGCCGGGAAAGACAACTTTGTAAAATGAGCTACAGCACAACACGTCAGACTCTTACCGCAGAGATGCTCTACCAGCTTCCGAAGCCATCTTGTCCATCCTCCTGGGCAGGGTTTGGATTTACGAGCAAGCTAAATCTGAGTTTCCCGTTGATGGACACCCAGAGCGCCTTTCCCCTCTGGGGGGCACGTGCGGTGCTGGGAAGCATCCTCAATCTGTCCTAACCACATGCAGCCCGATGCCACCCCTCCCCGCCGGCCCCCCTTCTTTCCCCTGCTGTGGTGTGTATGTCAGTGGTGGGTGGTGATGGAAAATCAGGAGAGACAGAGCCCATTACACACAACTGCAGGCGGATAAGGTTTGCCAATTATGTTTTGTTTCTTTCTGCCTTCCCCGTGACTTTTAGGATATACAGATTCTTTCTGGCACTCCCCCTGGTTCTGTGCCTATAAAAATAAGTTTAATAGCTGAATTTTCTTTAAGATAATCAGAGGCGGTATAATTTATGCATATGAATAGTATTGTAGCCAGATGTAATTTTGCTCGAAGTTGTGGCATTACAGTTAGAAAGAGCTCTGCTGGCTGTGTTTTGTAGACTTTGCAATTTATTTAACAGTTGACTGAGCAGTGACCCCAGATAAAATAACCATAATCAAAGAGTCGTTTTTTAAAAAGAGATATAAAAACAAAGGTGGGAGTGGGCTTTGGAGAAAGCCTCCAGTGCCGACGAGCGAGAGGAGCAGGTGGTGAGAATCCCAAGGCAGGTGAACCCCGGGTAGTTGGTGCAAATGGCAGAGGGTTCTTTGGGGGAGGAAGAGAGGGAGGAGGCCAGAATCTTGGCTTTGGAAGTTCCTCCCCCACCCCAGGGATTTCTGTTTGGAGCTTCATCTCCCTTTGATCAAAAAGAAAGAGATTATTTTTTGCACGGCTCCTGGAAGCTGTGATGTTTGTCATTCCTGGTGTCCCACGATTGCACAGGAGAGGTCTAGAGGAAGCTTGAAGGGGCCAGGGGTTAGCAGGATGAGTCTGTGGCTTCTGTAAGAAGCAACATCAACCTTTTCAAAAAGCGGACACTCTTATAGTTGGCTTTATCCCTTAGGGGGAGGAAAAGACCCCCTTCTTCACACACCAAGCCTGCCTCTGCCTCTACCCCCAAAGCAATTTTTTTTTTAAGTGGAAGAATGCTTGGGTGTAGTGCAGGGCAGATGATGGACCTCTTCGCACCAGGGGATGCTGTTCACGTCCTTGCGCCCAGGCTGCATCCTGTCAGGGGCTGGCCCCTTGGAATGGATGGTCCATCTCTTATGTTTCCCAAAGGGACAGGGAGAGTTGAGGACCTGCTCATAGGAGCCCTGCCTGATGCTTCAATCCATTCACTTTAAGATCAGAGGACCTATGCCTCTGCTGGTGAAACGTTGCTAACACTGAGTCCCCTTCTCTGTTCCTCGTGTGTCTTGTTCCGTCGGGAGCCTTGTGGAATCACAAGTTCTAGGTCTTTTATTTGCACACAAAATGTCTAAATGTTTTCACCTAAATAATTTCAACTCATTGCTCAAAACCCAGCTCCCCTAACACCTTGCCCTAGGAAAGCACTGCTTTTTCCTGAAGGGTGGGGGAAATCCCTCTCCCCTGTGGCTCCGTTACCCTTCATATCACGTCTTTGGCGATAGGCCTGTTCATATTAACTGCAGCTTTGCTTTATTACCTGTGTATCCTCCAAACCCAGATGTTGCCTTGCACAGAGCTCAATATGTATTTGCTCAATGAAGGCATAAATAAATGTTCTCTAAAAATCGTGATTGAGACCGATGTGCACGGGGAGGCCAGAGAGGGGAGGGCATTAGGGAGGAAAAGAGAGAAAATCTCACTCGAGGAATCAAAATACTTTGAGGTTGAAGAGGATCAGAAATAAATATCTAGCTACTGTAAATTGTATATATATTATATACATAGTACATATTATGTGTCACTCTGCTAAGAACCTTATGTGGATCATCTCACTCAGTCCACACAGTGATACCATGCTATGGCAGCTGTTATTTCCTTAGGTAACTGGTGATGAAGCGGGCTTCGAAACATTACACAGTGAGTAGGTAGCAGACCACGCTCGAAATCTCTAGGTTCTAGAGTTCGTACTGTTTTTTTTTTTTGTTTTGTTTTCTTCTTTTTTTTTTGGCTTTTTAAATACATCTATTTTTTTTTTTTTAATTCTGGAATACTCTGTGTATGTACAAGAATACAGAGAATAAAACAATAAACAATGATACGCATACACCCGCCACACAAATTTTGACCACTTTTAACATATTTTTTCTAAAGTTAGCTTTTACATCCCCGTTCAGTTCCCTCCTCCATCATAGTCAGGATCCTGAACTTGTCTACTGTTTCTCTCCTTTCACATTTTTTTGTTGTTGTTGTTTTTATATCGTCATGACTTGACTACGTACTCATGAACAATAAATGACATTTTTGAATTTTTAGATATTTATGTAAATGGGATCCTACTCTATTTGTGCCTTTACAGCTTATCCACATTATTTCTCTTAATTAAGCACCTTTTTATTTTATTTTAGACTAATTTTAGATTTAAGGAAAAGTTGAGAAGCTAGGACACGGAGTTCCCTTGTCCCCCTCACTCGTGTTTCCCCATTATTAATATCTTATATCGCTATGGTACCTGGTCAAAACTAAAAAAAAATCACACTGGCACATTATTATTAATTAAACTCCAGACTTTATTTGGATATCCCTGTTTTTTCTATCAGTTTTTTCTATCCTTGTGTCCCAGGATCTAATCCAGGACATCCCATCGCATTTAATTGTCACATCTCAGCATCCTCCTGGTTAGGACAGTTTCTCCTTCTGTTTTTCATGACTCTGACAGTCTTTTTTTTTTTTTTTTTTTTTTAAGATTTTTATTTATTTATTTGAGAGAGAGCGTGTGCAAGGGGAGAGGGGGTAAAGGGAGAGGGAGAGAGAATCTCAAGCTGACTCCCTCTGGTGAATGCAGAGCCTGGCTTGGGGCTCAATCTCACGACCCCAAGATCATGACCTCAGCTGAAATCAAGAGTCGGATGCTTAACCGACTGAGCCACCCAGGTGCCCCCATTTGTGACCCTGACAGTCTTGAGGGGTACCAGGCAGGTGTCCTGTAGAATGTCTCCTAATCTGGGTTTCTTTGATGTGTTCTCATTACACTGGGGCCATCTATGGGCTTTGGGGAAGACCACAGAGCTGAAGTGCCCCTCTCGTCCCCTCGTTTCAGGGTGTCCGTGACATCCACATGACGTCTCTGGTGATGTTGACCTGACCCACTTGGCTGTGTCTGCCACAGGGGGCGTCTGCCAGGTTTCTCCATGGTACGGTTACCGCTTTCCCCTTTCCATGCTCTCTTCCTTGGAGGCAAGTCTGGAGGTCCGGCCCACACTCAAGGGGTGAGGGTTTTAAACTCCCATCTCCTCAAGAGGTGGGGGGTCGATACTCAGTAAAATTCTGCCATCAGGCAAATCTGTCTCTTTTCTCCCATTTATTTATTTGTTCAACCATTTATTTATAACAGTATAGAGTCATGGATATTTCTTTTTGTTTGCTTTGTGTTACAATCCAATACAACGGGATTTATTTTGTTGTCCAAATTATTCCAGCGTTGCCCACTGGGAGCTCTTTGAAGTTGAGTCCTTTGTACTATTATTGCCACTATTATGTTCCTTCTCGGCCAAATCTCCATGGATCATTTTTTCCCCCCGATTTTTTTTTTTATCGTGGTAAAATATACGTAACCTACAATTTCCCATCGTAACCATTTTAAGTTACATCGCCATGGTGCTCAACCATCACCACGGGAGATTTGGACAGCCGTATGCTATGCCATTCTTGGAATTCATCCTCCTCGTGGTGGAGACAATCAGGCAGTGCTAACATCAAATGTCTTTGTACCTGATTCTATACATGCATGATCAGGACCTTCTCTCGAGTCTAGGAATTGCTACATTTGTCTCCAAAGTGACGTGCTGTTCCTATTCCCAGCAGCTGCCGAGCCTTTGTTTCTGCACATCCTTGCTGACCCGGACGGGTGGGTATCTTGTTTCAATCTGCATTTTTCTGCTTATGCAGCAGGATGAGCTCCTTTCCACCAATTTACTGGCCACTCAGGATTCCTCCTCTGTAAATTGCCTCTACTCATGTTGGGTTGTTCATTTTTTCTTATTGATCTGTAGGACTTCTTTATATTCTGGGGGAAAATCCACTCTTGGTTTTATGCGTTGCAAATCTCTTCTCTCAGCTGTGGCTTGTCTTTCAACTTTTCTTTTGGTATTTTATTTTGTTGTCATACAAGCCATTTTAAAGATTTTCTTTTTGTCTTTCGGCCTTTAATCCATTCAGAATAGAACATTTTATATGATGGGAATTGGGGATCTAATTTTATTTGTCTTCCACTTTTTTTTACCTATATGTTATTGATTCAAAGATGTGCTTTCTACCCTCATATTTTGCCACCTCTCAAATTGTGATGCATATTATGAATACCATACCATTCCCCCCCATTAATGATATGTAAAATAGTATGTGTCTTATAATCATCAGCATCTTAGATTCAGTGAAAGGTACATGTAGTCAAGGTATATCACAATTCTTGACACCTGGTAGGATGGAACCTCTGTTCCCCTTGTCCTGGCAATTACCAGTCTTTTAATGTTTCATGTGAGTGTTAGAATCACTTTGTCAAATCCTGAGAATGACTCATAGTTTTGTTGTTGTTCTTTTTTAATTCAAATTGCATTGGCCCTAGAGAGTAGTTATGTTGAGGGGAAATTGTTAGGGTTAAGCTATTCCGTCAGGCTGGGATGCCTGGGTGGCTCTGTCAGTTAAGCATCCCGGGGTCCCGGGATCGAGTCCTGCATCGGGCTCCTTGCTCATCCGGGAGCCTGCTTCTCCCTCTGCCTCTACTTGCTGCTCCCCCTGCTTGTGCTCTCTTTCCCTCTCTCTCTCTGACAAATAAATAAATGAAATCTTAAAAAAAAAAAAAAAAAAAAGATATTTTGTCAGGCCTAAGCTGGTGAAAGGGTGGAGGTCCCCAGGTTAAGCAGTTGGATCAAGTGACAAGGGGAGCAGTTCCAAACCCAGGATTCTGTTTGGGTTTCTTTTTCCTCTAAAGTCTCAATTCTTTCTTTGATGGCATATCCCAATTGCTTGAAATAAGCTGCCTCCCGGAACAATGAGACCCCGTGGCTGGCGGTGTCCACACTGTGGCTAAGTGGCCACCTGACAGACAGGATTCTTCCTTCAGGGTAGATGTGAATTCTTAGGCTCTTCTGAGCACAAAACTCCACGGGCATCAGGGAGCACGGTATGCTTTGGAAGGCTGGAATGGGAGGTGGAAGCGAGATGCTCCAGTCTATAACTTTGCCTGGGGCCAGCCCTGAGCTAGGAGGAGAAGAATGAAATCTGCCCACGTTTTCACTCCGCTTCTTGTGGCTCCTGGGTAGGCTAATGGACGTCCTCATTCCTCTTTGGCATGGATCTCCTCTTCTCTCCCCAAGTACTGGGAAAGTTTAAAGTAGGAGTGGGCAGGTAATAGCCTGCAGGCCAAATCCATAGGCTGCGTGTTTTTGTAAATAAAATTTGATTGAAATACATCCACCCCGATGGCTGACATATTGTCTCTGACTGCTTTCGGGCTGCAGCCCCAGCGGTGAGTAGCTGTGAGAGAGACCACACCAACGGCAAAGTCTAAAGCACTTATTCTCTGGCTCTTTATGGGAAAAAAATATGGCCAAACCTTTGTTTAAGGGGAGAGACCATTGACACAAAGCCCATTTGTTCACTGGATTCCAAAACTTAGGGTTGCCTTTATGCGTCGTTCTTCTGTTTATGGTATAGATTTTCCTTTTGCGGGGGGAATAGGTTAGATGGCCCACTTACTTACGGCTCTGAACAGAAATCGGAAATATAGTGGGTGGACTAAGGCTTCCCCAAGGGAAAACAGACCACAGCAGCATGCCTTCACTTTCCTCGGGTTTGAGGCTGTCCTTGGGAAGTTATCTGTGGAGGGGCAGGTGGTGTGGAGGCTGAAGACAGAGCAGGGAGAGAGAATTTCAGGGAAACTCTCCGGCGGAGCTAATTTTCTCGTCCCCAAGATCAGTGCGGGGAGGATAGCAGTGGCGAGTTATTACAGTCCTTTACTAGAAACTCCTGGGGGTCAGCTGAGCGATCGGGGGGCAGCGTGGCACTTCCAATTGTTTGTGACCAAGTCATTGGTTTTTGACAAGTCCCCTCTCGGATCTGCTGCTTTCCCTACCCCAGTCTACTTGTTTCCATCTCTTCATCATCCATCCTTTCTCTCCTAATTTGAGGAGTCTGGGGGCCCCGGCTCTGGACGGCGCACGGTTCCTGTGGAAGTTGTCCCAAAGTCTTGCACGTGGACCGCTAACAGAACTGTCTGTTTTAGATCGACCGAAAAAGTAATAACATCATTGAGATGTTATCGAGATAACATTTTCAAATAGAAATCAGAAAAATAGCCCTGGCATATTGAACTGAGATTTCTTGCGTGATATTGCTTGGATAAAGTCAACAACCCGATACAAATAACAACAGCTCTGGGGGCCTGAATAAGGACCCCCCTCAAATATGTCCACATCCTCATGCCCGGAACTCGTGGACGTGCTCTGTTATGTGGCTAAAAGGACTGTGCAGTTGAGATTAAGTTAAGCATCTCGAGATGGGGAGATTATCCCGGGTTATCTGGGTGGATCTCAGGGTTAATCACAGAGGTCTGCATACGAGGGAGGGAGGAGGGGCAGAGTTTGAGGAAAGGAGATGTATTATGGAAACAGGAGAGAGAGATGGAGAGAGACCTGAAGATATTAACACTACTGACGTTGAGGAGGGAAGGGGCCACGAACTAAGGAATTCAACCCCTGGAAACTGGAAAAGACAAAGCAGTGGCTCCCCCACCGCCGAGCCGCTGCCAACACCCTGACTTCCGCCGAGTGAACCTCACTGCAGACTCCGACCTCTGGAACTTCCAGATGGCAAACCTGTGCTGTTGGGGCCACTGGACGTGTCGTGGTCCATCCCAGCAGGGAACGAATAACCAGCCCTTGCTACGTTCCCAGCACTGTAGAACGCGTGGCATCCGATTCACCTTCACAAGCGCCTGGTCAGCAAGGAATTACTGTTTGGCTTTTATGGAGGAGGATGCTGAGCCTGAAAGGGAATGGGCCATCTCAGTCCTGGATGGTTTGCCCAGAGCTGGGCACTTTCCAACAGGACATGACCAGCGATCTCCACTGCTGTTGGCTCTGTGTGGTGGGAGGGTTGAGGCACCGGAGGATGGATAATCGGGTCTTGTCCTCGGTTGGGTAACCTTCTACTATCCCTCTTTGCCTTGGCTGCAGTCTTCTTAGCCACCTGGAAAGAAGGCGTGGATGAAGTGACATTTACTGCTCCGTGAGTCCTTGTGAGACTCCCGCAGGACATTCCCTGTTTACCCAGAATCGTGGCCACCAACGGGGGACCCCATCACCACCTCGGTCTGCCCCCCCCTTAGTTTTTGAACATTGAACACAGGCTTTTCCGTGGGAGGAAAACGGCTTTAACATTTCAGCCACAAAGTGTTCAATTTAGAGGCAAAGAGTGAAGAGACACCTGCAGAAATAAACCCATGACTGAGGAAGCTGGGTATCTCACAGAAATGTATTTATCTTGTTAGTATTACTGGAGAATATTTGCATAGCAGGAAAAAGAGCTTTTAACTTGCCTCCTTATCTCACCTTCTTACTGTAGAGAATATTTTCCCCCTGAAGGTGTATCTCGCTGTTGAATCTGGCGTTTAAAGGAAATGTCATCAGGACCTGTGATGAAAATTGAATTTTCCCAGTGCCTAAGGATGACTTTCTTTAACTAACTTAGCAGACTCCCGACCCGAAATGGAGGCAGACGTTCTAGTTTGCTTTGGATCTTCTATTCTCTCCCTGTTCCAGCCTCTTTGAAGGGCCCTGCTGCCTTCTCCCCTCTCCTCCTTGGCCGTCTGCACGGCTTTGCCCCGTCCTGCCTTTCTTCTGTTCCTCTCTCCTTCTTGAATGGAAACGTCTCCAATCTTCTTCCTCTTGCTCCCACATGGTGCTGAGGAATTGGGTGGCCTTTTTCCTCTTACTGACAAGGCGAGGCTCTGCTTCATCCCAACGCCTGGATTTCCCTCAGCTTGCAGGGAGGCTGCTGCCTGCTTTCTGCACAGGGAAGGCAGTAGGGGTGGGGATCTAGAAACGCAAGGACTGCCGTTTTTTTTTTTTTTTTTTTTTAAGCTCTCAGGTGACCTAAACTGAAATCTATTACTACGCCCATTTTAACAGCCACCTCTGATTCTGATCTGGGGAGAGGCCAGCTCGTCCTGTGACTGTGCATTCGATGACATGCGACACTCGCTCAGTCCAAATGCAGGGTCCTGACGGCACTCCACGCTCAGAGGTCGGGCCTCAGGTGTCCTTGGTTCCCTGTTGCTGCTTAGGATTTAGGGAAAGAGGATGCAGGAGACACAGCAGTGGGACAAGTTATGTCACCAGAGGCTTTGCCCTGAAGGAGAAAACGAAAAATCCTTTCTGCAAGTTTTTGGCCAAGCAGTTGGCTTCATACACAGTTTTCCACCTGCTCATTTAAATAACGTGAATGTGCAATCAGGCCATGGGCCGCCAGCGTCCAGTCGGAACTGTAGACCCCGTATATGGACCCTGGAAGCATGGCCCATGAAATAAAGAACGGGAAGCTCTCCCCCTCTCGGCTGAACAGCCAGCCAGGTCTAGTGTCTGGGAAACCCATCTCGGGAACTAGGGCTTTGTGCTTTCAATAGACAGCTCAGGCTCTTTTCCCACCACGGGTCACCTGTCTTTTCGAAGACTCTGCCTTCTCTTTGGAGATTCACCCATCTGGCCAGGGATCAATGAAGATGAGAGCTGGCTTGACTCTGAGAAGCCCTTCTCAGACCTTTGAAATATCTCCCCTCTCGTCTCAGGCGCCCGCTCCTCGACAGCCAGGACCACGTCCTCTCCTAAAGAACACCTACAGAACAATCCAGCAGGAGGGGCACACGCTGGCCCCGTGCACCCTTTCGAAAGCCGCTGTTTCTGACCTGCTTCCACGCTCCTAGCAGAATTCAGGAATCATTAGTGTTGGGTGATCTTGTGTTTCAAGACTTCAATTTCTTGTACTTTGAAATTGAAATGCCTGAGCCTGCAAGGGACCTAATGCTGACAGCTGACTTATTGAACTTTCACCAGCTTCAACAGCTCTGGAAGTCAATCTACCCGCCCCACGCCTCGCAGCGCACGATCCGTCGGGAAGCTCAAGACTGCATTTCTGAACATGAGAGCCATGTCCATTTCCCCCGATGTCAGGGGAGAAGATGACATTAACTTGCACGCTCATTAACAAATATCAGGATGGTGAAATGCCACGCAAGACTCCACACGCCTGACTCCGCTTCCGAGAGTGGCATCAAGGGTGCCGTTGTCCTTCCTAACGTCTGTTTCCAAATCCCTGCTCCCCAGAATAACTTCTCCTGCATTCAGGAATTGCCCTGCTTCCCTTCCCCCGTATAGAATATGTATTTGTTGCCTCCTCATTCCATTTTCTCCATCTGTAAAGTGGCCATAAGTACTTGAGTATGAAAGTAACGTGAGTGCTCAGCACGGTCGCTGACATATGGCAAGACTGGGATAAACGTTAACAGTTACCATTAGGAAACGTGGAAAACCGAGATCCTTCTCAGTCTGTCTAGGGCTTGATTACCGTCTCTGTCTCCCGCCTCTGTTCTCTGAGCACACGGAGGTGAATGTGTACTTCC
This sequence comes from Potos flavus, assembly GCA_028534135.1. NCBI lineage: Eukaryota > Metazoa > Chordata > Mammalia > Carnivora > Procyonidae > Potos > Potos flavus. The sequence continues at coordinate 27,635,969 of CM052890.1, forward strand.
ATCTGCCAAAAATGCCATTCTGTATCCTCCCATCTGGCCGATTTTTCCTTTTCCCATGAGGCTCCTTCTGGGAAAAGATTTGGGTTGTTCAGGGAGAATGAATGGCTTCGGTTCTGGACAATAATTCAATATGCTGCTGCTTCTGTACTTGTCTCATATTTCTGTTGATGGGTTTGCCCCTTCCTCCCACCCACCCCCTGCCCCGTGCAAGCTCTGTATGGACTGGGAATGCTGGTGGCGTTGGGGAGAACTGCCGCCCTCAGCCCATCCATTAATGCCTGCTGTCACTCACACCGGGACAGCTAGAGTCGCCCTCGTGGGAAGCTGCCCCATCATAAATCAGTCCCCATAGTCTGGGGCATCCTCCCTGGCCCTTTTGACTTGGGACACATATTTGAAGCCCAAGTTTGTTTCTCTGCCTTTTCCTTCGTGGTGTATCTGTCTTGATTGGCAACCACACTCCGCTCTCAACTGTACCTCAGCTTCATCCGATGCCTGCACCTTGACCTTCAGAGTAACATCTGTGTTGACCAATAGCTTGTATTTTTAGTCAGTGTCTTTATGTATTTATTTTGGTTTATTTTTTTAAAATTTTATTTATTTTTTTAATTATTAAATTCAATTAATTAACATAGCGTCTTACTAGTTTCAGAGGTAGAGCTTAGGGATTTGTCAGTTGCATGTAATACCCAGTGCTCCTTACATCAAGTGTCCTCCTTAATGCAATGTCTTTAAAATTTGGTGGAAATCCATTCAGATGTTTTCATTCAACAATAAGTGAATAATAATAATATAAAGAAAAATTCCATAATGGCATAATTATATAATAATACAATTTTACATTATTTAATAATAGTATAATTTCAGTGATTAATGTAATTCCTGATACATGCTTCCACCCAGTGTGTCAGTTACAAACAATGCTATCAAATGCTCGAACACACACACACAAATCCATCAACACGCTTCTTCTTTTTGGTCTCTGAGCCTGGGGCACAGCTCTCATTGTCATTTTAATTCCTCTAAAAAGAAACTTGTTTACTGGGTTCCATATATTTCTTTCTTGACCTACTTTCTCGTTTTATTAAATCTCATCTGAGTAGGGGTCCATGAATAAGGTTGGGTTTTTTTTATCCCTTCATGTTTGCATGTCTGAAAATGTTATTCTACCTTTCCACTTGATTGATAGTTTGGCTAGGTATAGAAAGTTAAAATCATTTTTATTCAAAATTCTGATGACGTGGCTCCATAGCCTTCTAGCATTTGGTGTTTCTGTTGAGATGTTCAGTGTCATTCTGTTTCTTATTCCTTTGCCTGTGACATTCTGTTCCTTGTCCCACTTCTATGCCTTCTCTAAAATCTTTCAGTGACCATCCTGTGTCTCAGATGTTCCGAAGTTCTACAAGGACGTATCTTGGTGTGGAATTCTTCCTCTCTTTCCCTCTCTTTTCCTCCCTCTCTCCTTCTCTTCCTTTCTTCCTTAGCTTAAGAAGGACACACTTGATATGAAATCATATATCCCTCAGCTCTAGAAAGTATCTGTATTATTATTTTTGGATAGTTCTCTCCTGTTTTTATTTTCTGTTCTTTATTTCTGGAACATTTATTACGTGGATGTTAAACTTCCATATGATTTTTTTAAAAAATATGCTTACCTCAAATTGTCTTTTTGTTTTGTAGTCTAGAGATCCATTTTACTTCATTCTCTAAAAACTTGATTTTTAAAGAAATTTGGTATAATATTTATAATATTTTAATTTTTTTCAGCTTATTTGTGTTTTTTGACTTGCCATGCCTTTTTTCTTGCTTTACAAATGCAGTGGCTTCTGAGTTTTTGGGTTTTTTTTTTATTTTGCTTTGTTTTGTTTTTTGTTTTTTAGAGATGATATATTTTAGGTTTTCTTATAATTGGACTATTTTCTTTTTTTTATTTCTGGGTCTTATTCTTCATTCTGAAGACCTCCCTCTAATGTCTGGTGGTCCTTGATGGACAGTTTGTATATTTAGGAACACGCTAAAAATTTCTATGTGCACAGTGGGTAAAGAGTGGCTATTACTGGTATGTTTCACTTGAAAATAATCATTTAAAGTTGCATCCTTTTCATCAAAGGACCCAAAATGTTAGTAACAGAGATCTGAAACTTGCTTCCCTGGGGTTCTCCAGAAATAAAGCTTCCATTCTTGGTCCTGGGAAAGTAGGTACCTGGCTGCTGGTATTCTGGGAGCAGAGAACTGTAGCCTTCCTGGTTATGTAGAGAACCCGGCCTGAGTCTAGGCTCGCTGTTAAAATTTCTTCAGAACATAAACCTTCAAGTTCTTATAGTGGCCGTGAGGGTCTAAGGAGGAAAACTAGAGGGTCTAACTATTCTCTGTAAAATTAGTTTCTTTATGCCTTGAGTACCTGGCTGATTTCTCCCAGTGGGAGCTCTCGGGGCTTCTGGAGGAGGAACTAGCTGCTCGCATATCATCCTTCCCCCCCACCCCCCAAACACTTCCCTCGTAACTTCCTCCAGTTTTATTTCCCATCTCCTATTGTCTTCTATCCCATATGCTCTGTCCTTCTGGCTAATACCGTGTCATATCTTGCTGTCATTTGATCATATGTTTTGAGTGGAAAGAACAGGTGTGTATGCTTAGTTGGCTATTTCCCCACAAATAACTTTTAAGTATGTATCTTTCATCTTGAGAGAACTCCCTTTGATGTCCCCGTGTGAGACATGAATCAGGGTTTTGCCAATGCCAGACTTGGGTCAGTGTGGGGTTTTCTCTGGGTATTGGGTCACTTTTATAATGATGCAAAATCTCATTCCACAAAGTCCTTTCTCCCCCAAAAAGGACATGGTCCCAGAAGACCAAGTGTAGGACAAGGCAGGAGGCTCAATGAGATTGACTTTACCCATCTTTGCTCTTTGTTCTTGACTAGCATGCTGAATGTTTGTTGGGTGGGTGAATGAATCATCGAATAAAGCTCTTGCCTGTTTGAAATGGTAGATAAAGCACATAAAGAAATCAGAACCTTGCTTGGTAAAAATGATATTACGAGTTGGCCTGTAAAAAATAGTGGGACTGAGATTTCCTCAATTCAGTAATAGTGGACACTACTGTCCTATATTAAGTAATCTACGTCCCAGGACTGTGGTAGGTACTCTAGTCACCAATGAATAAGATAAACAAGCTGATAATTTGAACACAGTTTAGTGTGTATTGTGTGAGTATATATAGGCAGGTATTTTCCTTTTGTATATATTTATGTAAAAATGCATATATAATATATACATCAACATATACACATATAATTATAAAGTTAAAAACAAAAATCCGTAAGCCCCCCCTTAAGGTACAAGACCATTATTTTTAAATAAAAGTAAGAAATGAACATGGAAGATTTAGAATGGGAAGTTTAGGATCCCTTCAACCCCTTCCCGTAGTCCTTCTCAGTAATTACTGTCAACAGGAGTGTGTGTGGGTGTGGGTGTGGTTGTGTGTGTGTATCTTCTTATATAAAAACAGAAACATCCTATAGTGTGTTGAGTCTCTTTTCTACTTAAGAAATCTTAGAGATCTCATTATTTTGTAATGACTGCATACTATCTCACTCTTTATATGTGGCATATTTTAATTAATCTGCTTTGTTCCTTCCAAATTTTTACTACGACGAAGTCACGTACTAGGTGTCCTTGCGCTTAAGCTTTGCATCAGGTGGAAACCCCAGAGGAGTCGGTGGCTTCTCCCTGTGGTTTGGGGTTTGGCGTCCAGGCAGTTCCCTTCCATCTTGGTCCTGCCTGGCAACTAAGCATAGGCAGCATTTAAAAGGTTGACAAAAGACTAGCTTTCAGAGAACTCTGACTGCCCAGGATGGAAATCAGTTTACTTCCAAGGAGAATTTTCAACTCCATCTCTCAAATTCTCTTCCAGTTTGGAGATAACAGAATTGCTTTTTAATTAATAAGATGTGCCCTTATCCCCATCCCCTTTCTGCCTCCAGGAATGGGTCCGTTCAGGTCCCTCATCCTCTTTTTGTCGAGAAGGGACGATGGCTTGCTCTACATCCAGGTAAAGCAGAATGAACCAAGTTGTCCTCTTCGGTGCTCGCACAGCATTTATTCCTACCCGTTTGAGAGGCCAATGATATCTAGCACTTTCTCCACCCGTAGTAGAGGGAATAGGGACTAGGTTGGTAGAACATCCTTCTGTAGGATCCTGACTGGGCAGAGGGTCCATCTTAGTGAACGAGGGTGAGACAGTAGGGCAGAAATGTCTGAATCGCTATGAAGGTGACAGTCTACAGTCAGAACCACGGGACTGGGCGTGGGGGTGAGACAAGAGGACAGTGATTAATGAAGAGGGAAGCTGAGTGGTTTGGGGAGTTCGCGGGGGAGCTGAGCACCAACCAGATGCTTTTTTTGGAAAGCCAGGGTGTCTTATTGGTGTAAAAGGCTGGGTAAGGTCAGCTGATTACTTCTCATGTGTCACCATAGCCGTACGTCAGCCTGTGTGTGTCTTACGACTCATCTGTGAGGTCCTCGAGGTCAGGGGCTGCATTTCATTCATGCCCATCTCAGCACTCGACAGAAGGGTATGGTACACAGTAGGCACTCAAGCCTGCATGTGTCAAATGAAGGCAGTGGTCTCAAACCTGGCTCTGTGGGAGAATCGCCCAAGTAAAACCAAACACCGGATCCCTGGGCTGTATTCCAGACCCCAGTCAGAATCTCGAGGGGACAAGTCCTGAGACTCAGCTGTTTGGAGAAGATCCTTGGTTGGTTCTGGAGCCCCAAGCCCTCTATTTGCCACTCTGTGGCCTGGGGTGTGGAAGCCCACGTCACTTGACCTCTGCTACTATTGCAGAAAATAATCAGAGTGGCGAGAAACCAAGCAACACTCGGAGGAGCGGGAGAACTCGGGTTTATTTCTTGATCGGCAGACCCAGGTGAGCTCGCACTCGAAATTCTGGGCCCCGGGTAGTGGGGTTACAGGGTTTTTATAGGGCAGTGCAGGGGCTCAGGTTCCAAGGGATACGCTGATGCTGGTCGGTGGGTTTAAACTGGGGGGTGGGGGAGCTGCTTTAGGCAGGAACAGTGGTTAGGGCAGTGCGGGGGGGCTTGTGGCGGGAAGCCTGTTTACAGAAGCAGAAGAAAGGGCTGGTTAGCTCTTGCTCCCAGGGGGGCTTCTAGTTATCTCTTGATCTTTCTAACAACTTTTCATCTAGTGGAGCCTGCCGGCCTAGGCCTGCTCTGGGTCATTTTCCTCTTCATTCCCCCCTTTCGATGCCTTTTCTAACTTAGAATGGGCATCGACCATTACCATTGGGTTTTTGTTGGTCTAGAGGTCTGTACTGAGTTGCCAGCAGTTGCAATTTAATTGATTTCATCCGAGAGATGATGCAACGGGTGATAAGATTAATCATACACGGACTAAATAGGAGTGCCAACAGAATCATGAGGAGTGCACCGGCCACGGGAAGGAGCCACACAGCCCAGCCCCAGACATTATACCAATTACCCCACAAGTTTGCCAATTCTTGTCTCCTGCGTGTAATCCAATCTTGTAGTTGTTGCATCATGTCTCTGACTAACCCTGACTAGTTCACGTAGAAACAACATTCCTCATTTTAGGAAGAGGCAGGGACCTCCCTTTTCAGCAGTGAGCAGGTCTAAGGCCCTCCGAATGTGTAGTTCTGATGCTGCTGGGGAGTCTCTCTGAGCTTGTGTGGTCATTATACTTGGCCACCTGCTCCGTATCTTCTGCAAGATTTTCTGACAGCTGCTTGTAGTAACGGGAGGACAAGGCCATTCCTCTTGTCCCTATGCCCACGGCTGTTATCCCTAGTCCAACCGGTAGTGGGAGGACTTGGATGGCCTTCCTGGACCGTGTGTGTGCCAACAAGGGAATGGGAAGGGATTGATTACTGGGGGCTGTATTTACCTGGGGAGTAAGAAGCACTCAGGTACAGGTCCCTGTCCGGTCAGCCGGCAAACACCGATAAATGTATATCCCACACATGAAAAGGGAACAGGTTCTGGAGCGCACCACGGTGGGGCAGACTTGCACCCATCAAGAGAATGGCAGTTGTGGGTTTGGAGACATTGGGTGGTGGATAGACCTCCTACTGACGGTGTTCCCCCAGGATTATGGACACAGTCGGGGGCCTGGTAAGACAACAATACATTGGCCGATTTGGGGTCTATCTCTGCAGGCTTGGGAGGGTCGGCTGTGGGCCTGACCAGGTTAAGGAAACTCAGGGGGCTTGCTATAAGCTGAAGGGGCCCAGGCCGCTGGCAGAGCCAGCAATCTGTGGCCAGCCGAGAGTTAGTTGTGTTGAGTGAGTGGTGAACCCCTTCTATTACATCACTTGCTGGAGCGTCTAAGGTGAGAGGTCTCCGATGGGGAGGAATCCTTAGTAGGGGCTGATAAGGGACAGGTTCCAGCAGGTCGGACCCTTTACCTTGGGACATATTGGATCCCTAAAGACCTAGTATAGCCCAGGCTTAATACTTCCAGTCCTGAGTTCCTTTCCTTTACTCTGACAAATAGTGACCTCCCTTGGGTCATAACACTGTGTCAGCATGCTAGGGTCCACCGAGGTGCGAGAGCAGGGGGACCATGAGGTTGGTGTTGCCTTCCTGGGTTGGGAGTGGCCGTAGCTGGAGCAAGAGTTAGAGTTCGGGCAGGGGCCTTCTGGGCAGGAATGGGGAGAGGCCGTGGAGGAGGGGGGGGATCCCTGGGGGGGGAGGGCCGCATGGCAGTTGGGACATCCATCTGTTGGGCGACCAGACATGTAGAATAGACTCTCACGTTGACAGAGGGTCGGGTGGGCTCTAGCACATGTATCGAGGACATCTGCCCAAGAGGGCTGGCAGTAATGCTGGCACGTCCATGGGGGGTGGTTGGTGGCCCGGCATCCTTACAGCCTGCGGCTGGTGGCACTGACTGTCCTCAGTCATGTCGTCATCTAGGTAGCCCAAGCTGAGTCCTATCATCGGCAGCCAGAGTGCCAGAATCCGGGGACTGATTTTAAAGCAGGGGCGGGGGCAGTTATAAGCAGCCGTACATTCCACTGAATAGACTCACTGCACCTATATAGACTATGACTACAGGGATTTTCTGCGTCCAATTCTAGTCGCCTGGGGCCGACTCAGCCAGTCCCACAGAGAACCCTAGGGCCACAAGTACCACTGTTATTACTGGTATCGGGTGGTACCGAGACTTCAGTGTGCAAACGTTCCCCATTGAGTTCCTCAAGCTTCCACCGTGCATTGACCAGTTGGCCTCTAGGTATGCAGCTGGAGCAAGGTCGTGGCCTCCTCCAGTGGGGGATCGGTGGATTTCTGTGGGGCGTCAAGTCGGGCCGGAGGCCCCCCTGGCAGCTGTGGGCTGCTGGGTCATCTTCTGGATCTCTAACTTAAGAGGGTCAGTCGGGTCCCAGGCTGTCTGTCAATCATCCGGGTCTGCGGGGGCCGCTGCCTTCTTTACTCGGGGATGATGGATCCAGGGAGGGATTCCTGCAACCTTAATAGCGGTAGGAGTTGCCAGTGTTACCAGATGGGGGCCCGTCCGAGTGGGCTGGAGGGGCTCCTCCTTCTCCTCTTTTACCCGTATCGTGTCCCCCGGTTGGTGGGGATGGCCCAATTACCCATGGGGATAGGGGTCCTTTCTAAAACTTCTCAGGAGATGTTGCATAGAGTTTTTCCCAGGGCTTGGAGGTGTTGGGACATTTCTAAGTCTCCACTCTGTTTGGGGTCTCCTCCAAGCCTGCTTATTACAGGGGGTGGTCTGCCATAGAGAATAATGAAGGATGAGTAACGAGAGGGTCTTGGGGTATAGTGTGCCCTGAGCACGGCCAGCGGTAACAGGGGGATTGAGTTTCCTGGCAGAGTTTGGCTAAAGTTGTTTTAAGGGTCCTGTTCATGCGCTCTACTTTCCCTGAGCTCCGGGGTCTGCAGGCTGTCTGAGGCTTTCATTCTGTTTTTAAGGTTTTGGCTAAGCCTTGGACTATTTCTGCCACGAAACTCGTTCCATTGTCTGAACCGATAGAAAGGGGAAGCCCGGACCTGGCGATGACCTATCTCAAGAGGGCTTTTGTGACGTCTCATGCCTTCTCTGTGCGTGTGGGAAGTTCACCCCACCCTGAGTAAGTGCCAGCGAGGCCCAGCAGGTATCACTATCCTTGGCACGGCTTGAGCTCTGGGAAGTCGATCTCCAGGTCCTCCAAAGGCATGGTCCCCGCTGTTTGGATCCCGGGCTTGGGCTAGGTCCTGGATTTGCCTTATTTCATGCACACATACTGCCCCTAGCGCTTGTCCAGGCTCACGGGGTGGGGAGTTGGAGGATGAAACCGCATCTGCCCAGCAGCTTCTCCAGGGCTGTTTTTCCCGAGTTAGTTCATGATGTGGCTTCATGAAGGGGGGTTTCTACAGCACTGGGGACGGAGAGCCTCTGGTCGGGCACTTTCCACCAGCCCCCTTCCCCCTTTACTCCCCTCATTTTTTGCCGATCATTTTTCTTCCTTGGTGTAATTTGGGGGGGGGGCAACTCCGGAGCTAATAAGAGTTTAGTGGCCTGTCCTAGTTCCCTGGGGGGACCCTGTCTTTCTGCCACCTCCCTTGCTGCCTGGTCAGCCAGGCGGTTTCCCCTGATGACACAGTCTGTGCCCTTCTGAGGACTGCCACCTGGGACGGTTCCCTGACTGCTTCCAGCAGCTGGAGGATTTCTTCCTTGTTCCTTACACCCTGTCGCCCTCGCTGTAGGCAGTCCTTGCTCCTTGTAAACGGCCCCGTGGACGTATAGGGTGGCCCAGGCGTACCCTGAATCGGTGTAGATGTTTACTCATTCTCCTTTCGTGTGTCGGAGCGCCTGGATTAACGCCCAGCGTTCGGCTCGCCGTGGGGACCATCCTCGGGGTCAGGCTCTGGCCTGTGGAATGTTATCGACAGTGGTTACCGCGAATCCGGCTCTCCATTGTCCTTCTCGAACGAAGCTGCTGCTGTCCATGAAAAGCTCAAGTGCAGTATCTTGAGAGGGGGACGTCCGTCAGGTCCGGTCTGGTCTGCTGGAGTAAACGTCAGCTGTTACTTCTTCACGGTTGTGACGGGGAGGTCCGTCCTCTGCTGGCAGGAAGGGGGTGGGGTTGAGAGTCCGCACGGTCTCGAGCCTGACTCGGGGGTTCTCACCTAGCAGTCCTTGGTGCTGGGCCATTCTGGAGCCGGGCAGCCGTCTGTGTCCCTGTCCACTCGTTAGGGCCATAACTGCGTGGGGAACTGTGACGTGGATATCCTGTCTTAAGGTGAGTCTATCAGCCTCCCGCATCAGGGCCACTGTGACACCTAGGGCCCGGAGACAAGGTGGGCAGCCTGCTGCCCCTGGGTCCAGGCGTTGATAGGCAGGCCGCTGTCTGGGTGAGGACTCCCAGGGCTGTGCGGTTCCTTTAGCGAACAAAGAGGCTGGATCGCCACCTTCCATCGGGCAGTCCCCACGCAGGGGCTCCTGGAAGGCCTCTCCTTGGTCCTGCCCCCAGTTTCGGGAGTCCTTGCCTGACCCTGCCGTGGCCTTGCACAGTGGCTCTGCCAGAGCTGAGCGTCCAGGTACCCAGATACGGCAGAACCCGCTGTTCCCAGGAATTCGCAGACTTCCTTTTTGGTGTTCGGTTGTGGGATCGGGCCCGTAGTCTGCTTTCTCCCTGGGCCTAGGGCACGCCGCCCCTTGGAGATGACAAACCCGAGGTATCGGACTTGCCGGCAGATTTGAGCTTCCTCCCGGTCTCAGAGAGTCAGGTCAGCCCTGCCCGCGACCCTTCCCAGCATTTCTCTCGGCGGGCGCTTGCCAAGGGTAGGGCTCCGCGTACTGGAGCAGGGGGTGCCGTGGGGATTTTCTGTCGGGAAGCTGGATAGGTCTGCCGCGAGGGCTTCTCCAAATATCGTGGGTGAGTTCTCGAACCCCTGTGGCAGTCTGGTCCAAGTCCTCTGTGTCCCCCTCCTGGTCCGGGGGTCCTCCCATTCGAAGGCAGAGACTGCCTAGCCAGAGCCACGTGGAGGCAGAAGAAAGCGTCCTTTAAGTCCAAACAGGTAAGCCAGCTTGCTCGTGGTGGCAGGAGGCTTGAGAACCACTAGGTGGAGGGTGACAAGGGCATCGTTGACTGCCCGCAAGTCCTGGACAGGCCAGTAGTCACATCCTCCTGTTTTCTTGACGGGTAACAATGGGGTGTTCCATGGTCACTGGGATTCAGTCAGTCTCGCTGCGTCCGGTAGTCATCGTGAGTGGGCCTGAATCCCCAGTCGTGCCTCCCGGGGCACTGGATATTGTCCCTGTCGGACAGGCAGGGATTCTGACTTGAGACCCACCACTATAAGCGTGTGGTTAAGGGCCAGGCCGGGAGGTCCTTTTTGAGTCCAGACGTCAGGGAACTCGTCCAACAGACTGGTTGGCTTCGTGGGGTCTCCTTTTCCTTGACAGTAAAATCGCCATTCATTTTCTCCGGGAGTTCCTGCCATAATGAGGGAATTTGGCCCTCCCAAGGTGAGGCTTGTAGGTCCCCCCTGGGTGAAGGTAATCTGGGCCCCAAGCTTTGTCAGTAAGTCTCTACCTGCAAGGGGAACAGGGCACTCTGGTAGGTATAGGAACTCTTGAGTCACTGTGTGCCCCCACCCCCACAGTTGGCATGTTCAGGGTTCACAAAGCTGGTGGGCAGTTTGGGAACCAGTCGCCGTGACAATTGTGGCCTTACGTCCCGAGAGTAGGGCCACAGGTGTGCTCAGTGCCTGTGTCCACTGTGAAAGTCAGCTGGTGGCCCCCCACTTTCATTCTGACCATAGGGTCTCAGGGACCTAATAAAAGGGAGCCCGGTCGTCCCTAGTCTGACTCAATCCCAGCCAAACTGGTAAGTTCTCATATTTCAGGCTCAGGCTGCCTGTTTTCCTTTTTTCTGAAGTAATTTTGTCAGGCCCTTGAGTTGATTCCTTGCGATGGGGGCATTCATTTTTCCAGTGGCCAGTCTCCTTACAATAGGCACACTGATCTTGTCGGAGTCGGGCCCTCCTATTGGGCCCCCCTTTCGTGGTGGGGCTGCCTGTCCGGTTGGGTCCGGTTTTCCCAGGGCTACAGCTGGCAACGATACCTTTGTTTTCATTCTTTTGTCTGCTCCTCGTTTGGCCTCACGGTCTCCACCTACAGACCTTATTCACCACTTCTGTCAGCTGGGTAGCATTCATGCCAGCGAAGCCTTCAAGTTTCTGGCAAATATCGGCATATGACTGAGTCACGAACGTTGAGTTGACCATTCGTTGGTTTTCTGGGGCATCTGGATCAAATGGGGTGTACACTCGGGAGGCCTCGCACAGCCTCTCCTAGGAGCCAGTCGGTGATGCTTCTGATTTCTGGATAACTGCTGCACTTCTGCACAACTGCTGGTTGGCTCCTTCGTCCCTGCTCCAGGCCCACATAGAAGAGCTGTGCAGTATCGACCTAGGGCGGCTAGTCCCTCGGCCGGATGGAAATCCCAGCCGGGCCGAGTGTCGGGTGCTGCCTCTAGCGCCCACGATTCTGCGTTCAGGGTTCCAGACAGGAGCTGGCCTTGGAGCTTGCGACGGGCCTCGGTGAGGATTTGTGGCCTTCTTCCGTGTTGAAGAGCATCAGGAGAATCTGGTGGCACTCACCCCGAGTGGGCTGGAGGGTCTAGAAGAGGGACTCCAGGAGGTCAATCATGGCCTGAGGCTCCTCTGAATACGGCGGAGTATGGCTTTTCCAGTTTAGAAGGTCAGGGGCGCTAAAGGGCTGACAGATGGGAATAGAGCGTCCGGGCTGGGTGGTGGTATCAGCGTTGGTCTGTTGTGGCCCTTGCATCTCACGGAGCAGCATCTGCAGACTCGCGGCTGGGGGAACTGGAGCCTGAGACGAGCACAGACGTCAGCTCCTGGGCTGGGGGCTGGGGCTCCAGGACGGGGGGCAGGCTCGGAATTCCCTCCGGGCTTGGCGGTTGTCGAGGAGGCTGCGGTGGGCTCACCGAAAGCGGTGGGCTATCCGGAAGGTGGGGCATCAGCTGTCCTGGCGATGGTGCTCTCGGGGCATGTGGCGGGGGCACGCACGGATTTTCCTCAGTCTCTGGGCCTCCCTGATAAACAGGCTTTGCTTTCTTACAGCCCTTGGGCTCTTTTACTTGGGTTACAAATATCTAACTCTAGCCCTTCCTCTTAGTGCAGAATCAGACCCAAGGGGCAGAGTGTGGCTATCTGAAGCCAAGAATCTATATAGGGGAAGTGGTCAGGGTGTCCGGGATTCGCGACCACAACCTATACGTGGCCTGGACAGTGGGTAGGTCTAGGGTACCCTCAGAGGACCGGCCGACCCCAAAGATGGGCCATTCCAGTTCACATAATGTGTGTAATTTTCCAGAAGACCTTTTGATCTCAGTTTCCTGAGAATCCCTCCTTAAAATTTTTGAGCATACCATGTAGGACCACAGGCTTTGAAGAGCTTCCGCCCACGATGAACAGAGGGTCTCTTGTCCACCCCATGTGTTCCCTCCCTGTGTCGGTGGCGCAGAGACAAACAAGGGTGGGTGCCCCTCCAAAGGACAGGCCAATCAGATGCCCACCTGTCAGCCCTCCCGGAGGAGACGTGGGTGCCTCTTACCTGTAGCGAGTCCGTGGAAGCCCCAGCCTGGCGCCCCTTCGGTCACCACGGAACCAGGTTAGGGCCCACACAGACTCCGTAGTCTCAAGACTGTGGAGCCACAGACTCATACAACAGGCCATGCATTCACTCACGCATCCACACAGAAGTCGTTACAGCTCCCTTCCCCCTCCAGGAGGTCCTGGGCCTGTGGAATTCCTTTTGGAAATTCCTGGGAGGTGATCGAGCTCTCCTTCCGCTCGGTGGAGCAGGACCTGACTAAGGCTCGTCTTCCCAGGCGGCTTACCGAGTCCGGACGAGCTGCCAGGCGAGCTGGTCCCCTTCTCCTTGGAGTCCGGCCGGGTCAAGACTGCCCGGAGGGTCGCAGCTCTAGAGTGGAGGAGGACCGGGAATACCGCTGGGTGGTGTGCCGCCTCGTTCAGTCCTGAGTCCCTTCCTGCTCTGGTGCAGCCCGGCCACCAACCTGTGGCTCAAGGGGCCAGAATGCTTGGAGTCTCGC